>JBAMJV010003274.1:0-37445 GCA_037951105.1 Echinarachnius parma
GTAGTATTGGTATTATTATTTATTTATTTTTTTTTAATTATTATTATTATTACTATTACTATTATTATTATTATTATTATTACTATTACTATTATTATTACAATTATTATTATTATTGTTATTATTAATTATATCATTACTATTATCATTATTATTAGTAGTATGTCCGTTGTTATTTGTCAGAATGGCATCACACTGCCTGAAATATAGGCAGCTCATGGGTCCTGTCAATGCTTGGAATCAGCTTCGACCAAACGGGAACCAATACAATATACAATACAATACTATTTCTTATATAGCGCTAAATACAAACATGTTTCATAGCGCTTTACATTTAGGGAATTAAATACATTATAATACATTAAATACATGAAATACAACTGAATACATAACACAAAAATAAACATGCAAATATGCATAAAAGATTGCTGCATATTTACTTATCAAACAAGTGGGTCTTAAGTAGTTTTTTTGAAGGAATCTAATGAGGGTGCTAGTCGGATAGAGAGAGGGAGATCATTCCACATACGTGGAGCATACATAAAAAATGAGTTGTCGCCGGATTTAGAATGGGATCTAGGAATTTGGAGCATTGTAATGTCGGAGTTTGAGCGAAGACCGGGTCTAGAATTACGAAATGATAGGAGAGAGCGAAGATAGCATAGGGGTGTTATTTTGAAGGCATTTATATACGATGGTTACAATTTTGAACAATACACGTTTACTGATGGGGAGCCAATGTAATTCATTTAACAGAGGGGTAACATGTTCGTATTTCTTAACCTTAAAAATGAGTTTTGCTGCACGGTTTTGTACTCGCTGAAGACGTTGCATGTCGCTTGATCGGATACCATGTAGGAGTGAGTTGGCATAATCGAGTTTGGATGAAATGAGGGCTCGGGTAGCATGCTCACATGCTTGTTGGGTGATATATGGTCGTATGCGGGATATGTTGGAGAGCTGAAAATGGAGTCCACGACATAGTGAAGAAACATGTTTATCCATTTTCAGGGATGAGTCATATGTGACGCAAGAATCTTAGCTGAAGATACAGAAGGAACTGATGTGTCTGATATGGTAAGGGATATGTCTGAGAGGAGATGCTTGGACTGTGGAGTTGAAATTATAAGGAATTCAGTTTTGTCACAATTTAACTTCAGCATGTTGGATTGCATCCAGATCTGGAGATGCTGGACACAAGTTGAAAGTGACAGGAGGGCATCGTCGACTGAATCAGAAGACTTCGGATCGGCAAAGGCATACAGTGTAATGTCATCAGCATAGGCGTGATAGTTGACATTGTGATGTCTGACTATGTCTGACACAGGGCGGACGTACATTGAGAACAGTTGGGGTCCAAGTACTGACCCCTGGGGTACTCCATATTCAACAGAAGTCGGGTCAGATAGTTTTCCAGCAACCTTGCATTTCGAAGAGCGGTTCGACAAGTATGATGTAAACCAAGCATTGACATTACCTGCCAACCCGAACGATTTGCGCATACGATCGAGAAGGGTTGTATGGTCGACTGAGTCAAATGCGGCCGACAGGTCAAGTAGGACAACGAAAGCGGCAAGTCTGTTATCCATACCTTGAAGGATGTCACTCTTGAAGGATGTCACTCCTCAAGAGCGCAGTCTCCGTACTATGATGCTTTCGGTAGGCTGACTGGAAGTCATCATGTAGTTCATACTGGTCAAGGTGTGGCTGTACTTGGGCGAGTGCGGCTTTCTCGATGATCTTAGATAGAAAGGGTATGTTTGACACCGGGCGATAGTTCTTCAGATTATCGCGATCTAGGCTCGACTTTTTAAGTAGGGGAGTAACAATTGCTTCCTTAAGCTGTAATGGGAACACACCCGAGCTTAGTGAAGAATTTACTAATGAGACCATGTACGGAAGAAAAACCTCAACGTTCTCCTTCAGTAACCAGGCTGGAAGCGGGTCTAGTTGTAAGCAAGACTTACTGGGTGATGTCATTATCAGTTTTCGAACAGTTTCTCCGCTAACTGGATCGAACTGACTGAATTCCTCAGGAGAAGCAGAGACATCGGTTTCATCTTCATTACAGGGGAGGTCGTGCCCGTCACATGAAATATTGTCTCTGATCCTGAACCATCTCAACAATGTGAACAATGATAACGACGGCGGCGACAATAGCGGAGATAATGAAACGAATGGGCCAGGAGCGTCCTATAAGTCTCTGTAAATGATGATGAAGAAGATGATGATGATGATGTGTGTGCGAAGAAGGCGTTTTCAAAATAACCATACTTCCATCGTGCGTGTATGTGAACATTCAGTTAGTAAATTGCAACAACATTTCTTAATCATATATTTTTTATAGAATCATGTTCAATAAGTTAAGTTGTATCTCTCTGACCTGCTCCCAACTCAGCTTTAACCCCCGATCTTCATCACATGCCCAATTATGCACACTCCAGTTACACTCAAATCCATACATTTGAAACAAGCCATCTCTCTCTTTACGTTGAAACGGACGTTATCCCGTTTGTTTTTAAATTAATATTCTTTACTTATACAGGGTGGCAAAAAAAACACGGAACGGGGCACTTCCCAAAATAAAGTAACAACATTATTTTGTCCATCGGATAGGGTATCTTTTCAAATGAAAAACGATACCAAGAACAGTAATTTTGGTCGTGTAGTTTTTGTTTTAGGGGGCATTGAACAACGAGCAATACGCGCCCTATTGTTAGTGTGCATTCATCTGTGTGCCGAGGGAATGGGCATGGTTGTTCGATGATATGACGGGCAGGAAGTGTGATTTGTCAGGCACTGACTTGGTAAGAATTTACCAAAATGGGAACTTGACATGGTGTCACTCAGAGCGCTCTAAAACAAAAACTACACGACCAAAATTACTGTTCTTGGTATCGTTTTTCATTGGAAAAGACACCCTATCCGATGGACATAATAATGTTGTTACTTTATTTTGGAAAGTGTCCCGTTCCATTTTTGGGGGCCACCCTGTATATCGAAAGGGATAGAACATGTCTGATAAAACTGAATTGTATTATCTAAAACTTGGTGCTTGAAGTAAGCTAGTAGGCTATTTTTATCAGTCACTTAATAGACCATTAACGCAGATATAGGGGCACCCTTCACACACTTGAATGTTGAACCATTCTTCGAATAAAAATAATATGAGACTCAAGTTTATGCCAATTAAATATATTTATGGAAATTTCAGCTGTTTTTTAACCGACTTCGATCAAATAAATGTTATTTTTTACTTTTAAGATCACGTGCTTGTTCAAATAATACATAACCTTACAAAATAATTACTTTGGCTGGCCAAAGCTTTAACAATTATAAGTTTATAATCTAAATAATGTTCCATTGCTATCTATAGGTGATGTTATTGTTGTGTTTTTTTTGTATTCAGTTTGTATATCACTAAGTTTTTGTAAGTCGTAATTGTAATCAAAACACGTTATTTGATGCGCTTTGAAACCCTTTGGAAAAGGGCTGTATAAATACCCAAGTTATGATAATTATTGTTATATTATGTTTTATGTGTTATGTATATATTGATCTTTTTCAACTGGAAAAATGTCTTTCATTTCTGTTTGTGTTCAATACACAAGACCAACTGAAATTCATGTTGCATGCTGTGATAAGAATAATAATTATACGAACATTTATATAACGCAGCTACTATAAATATAATATGTGTCGTTTTGTGTATAATTCATTTGATATGTACTATTATTAACCTTTGCAGCTTAAATTTTTGTTTTATATGTTGTTAAGAAGTATAAATTCCCGTGCCTTTTGGTTCTAGGCCACACTTTTAATATTAGTACGTATAGTACAATCTACAAAAGGGGAGAGCTATAATGTGTGGACTAATCCTCTGGTAGCTCTGTGCCATCCTGTATTAATGCCTTATATCGCCTAGCTAGGAACGGAGGAACGGGGTTAGGGTTCGAACCCATATATGCACGCCAGCAAATAGTATGGACCAGCAACATTCCAATATTTAATTCCTTATTCGCTGGTTCCTTTTTAATCTTCATTACATTCAGTTTCAGTTTAGTTTATTTCATTTCCAACAAAAATTCAATTATTGTACAAAACAAAACAAGGTCCAATTTAAATAGCTATACAATGAAAACTAGAATCATATACTGTATAGTAAATAATTCCGATGCTGTACGTAATTGATCACTCCTTGCTGCTGAAATGCCAATAATGTTATTAATTTAATTGAATCATATATATGAACCACAGTGCCTGCTTTGATATGTTACCTACAAATAATGACATTAGTCAGGTTTATAATGTAAATTAATGTCTGAATTTTGCATTGGATCACTTTGATATTACAATAATTGTGTGATTAGTTTGTACTTTACTTAGAAATTATGCATATTAAAGAGTATTTAAATGAAGTGTACTTTTGCAAAAAGCAATGTAATTAGTTTCAGCTGGTAAACATCACTACTATTGTCAAACTGAAATACATTACTGTTCTGTATAATAACTATTTCACTACAGTAATGGCATGCTTTTGTATAAAATATAAATACAATATACTTCATTTAATGGTGTATTATATTGTAAAAACAAATTAAACATTATGGTTCTTTTCTGTGTGAAGATGAGTTACCTGCGCCCTGAGCACCTTGAAAAAGATGGAATTGGTGCATAATAAGACTTCTTTATGATTATTTGTGCTTGTGTTTAGTTTATGTATCTCGTCTGTGCGTGTGTGCGTGTGTGTGTGTGTGTGTGTGTGTGTGTGTGTGTGTGTGTGAATGTGTGTGTGCGTGTGTGTGTGTGTGTGTGTGTGTGTGTGTGTGTGTGTGTGTGTGTGTGTGTGTGCGTGTGTGTGTGTGTGCGTGTATGTGTGTGTGTATGTGTGCGTGTGTGTGTGTGATTGGGTGTGGGTGTGTGTGATTGGGTGTGGGTGTGGTGACTATTGCTTAAAGGGGTAGTTTAGTTTTGGTAAGGCTGAACTTTAGTAACCAAACCTGGACAATAACCTTCAAAACTAATAGTAATAACTCCACTATGCTCGAAAAGTATACAAACTTGCAAAATGACTAAGTAAAAAGCATGTTAATTATCATTCAAAAAGAGCCATTTTGATCACGAGAGGGCGCTTTTTTAAAGGCGTTAGTTTCAACCATTTTCCATAGACAATAATGCATGTGATGTTTTATTACCAGACTGATTTTATAGAGAGAACATCAACAACTACTTAAATAACACTTTCGAAAATTTTTGAGAAAGTGGAAGCATTTTTTAAATTTTTTGAAAAAACCGTTAATTATTTGGGCCCCAAATAATTATAAGATCAGATACATTTATTGATATTTCAGCCGTTTGTGGGCCGATTTCGACCAAATAAAGTTTATTCTGCCATTAAAATTGCATGTTCTCTCAAATTTGACACTCAGTTTTTAATTACCTCACAAAAAAATTGCGATGTGCAGCGCCCTCTCTACCAAAACTAAACTACCCCTTTAAGCTCAGTGGGAGGAAGGCTAATTTTTTTATGTGATTATGAAATGGAAAAAATTAAATTTATGTTGAAGATTCCACCTTATTATTTGGAAATGTCGAAAGCTTGGAAAGAGATTGATAATTTAAGGCATGTTAATGGTTGTATGAATCCAATTATTTTTAATAATAGGAACATATGTATTAAGAAAAATAAGATGGTATTTGATAAAGAATTACTAGAACGAGGGATTGCTATGTTGAACCATATTATGGATAATGGACATGTTAAACCCGTTGCATACTTTTTGAACCTTGGTATGGGAAGTGAGAATTTACTTACAATAATTGATATATATCATGCGATTCCGAGGGATTTGAAAAATGATTTAGGTTTGATACAATTTTGTGAGGTAGGCTTAATAAATTATAATAGTAATTTATATTTTTTGGATAAAAAGGTAAGTTTTAAGGATGTACCATCCAGAAAAATATATGATTATTTTATTAAAGAATTGCAAAAGTCATATGATTTACAGATAAGAGACGGACAAAATGATTTTAATTTTATAGATAAAGAAATGTATGAATGTTTTTTTAGACCAAGAATAACATTAATGATTGGGAAACAGAGAGAGTTTCAATTTAAGTTACTGCATGGGGCAATTTATACTAAATATCATTTATTTAGATTTGGATTTGTTGAAGATAACTTGTGTTCGTTTTGTAAACGGGAAAGGGAAACATATTCGCATTTATTTTTTATTTTGTTTAAATGTAAAATTGATATGGCAAGCTTTGATACAACGTTTTGAGTTAGATGAAATAAAGGACTTAAATTGGCATGATATTTTTGTTGGATTGTCAGGCAATTCAAATAGAATAAAATGTTGTAATACTATTATTTTTATGGTAAAATATAATTTATTTGTATTTAGAAAAGAGGGTATTCTACCAAATATTGATAAAATTCAGAAACTGCTATTAGATTATAAGGACCAGGAAAAGGGAATAGAAACTAAAATGGGGAAATTAGGATTATATTTGCAATAATGGGAAACGGTAAAATTAGAATAATATTGAAAGAATAAACTCTTCATACGCGATGTTTCTCTCGTGAGTTTGTAACATTTAAAAAGAATTGATTTAAGTACGTATTTGTAAACATTATTTTTAAGAATGTGAGCAGATCTCCGGGGCAGGGGGGGGGGGGGGGAGGGTGTGTGTGCAAGGGGGTGGGGGAATTAAGGGGCGGTGGGAGGGAGCGGTGGGGAAGGGAGAAGTAGCGTGTTCTACTTCTTTTTATTATTGTTAAATCTCCAATGTATTGAATGTTGTGCATTACACTTGATTTGAAAACTTGTATTATTTAATATGTTATTCTATTGTAAATGTTTTGTTAATTTGGAGAAATAAAAATCATTTTAAAAAATTAAAAAAAGTGTGTGATTGTGTGTGTGTTGTGTCTGTGCGTGTATGTATCGGGGTGTGTTTATTTGTATGCAATTAATTTTGATGTAAATTGTTATGACTGTATGTAATTACTTTCATGTAATGGAACATTAATTTGTGTGATACTTATGTATACGGAATTGTTATTGATGTTTTTCTTTGTTGTTAATGTGGAGGTCGAATAAAACATGAGGGAAAAGGTGCGCATGTGTGTGTGTGTGCGTGGGTATGTCAACGCCTCCAATCCCCCGGCGGGGGGGGGGGGGGCACTCATGTATAATGTAAGACGGTTATGTGGCGCTTATGGAGTGGGCACGCGAGACTTGCGACGACCTGCAACAGCCTGCAACAAGACAATAGAACTTATGAAGGGCCGATCATGTTCGAAATAACTATCGCAATAAATTCGGTATTATTCCCATTATAGCCATAAATAGGTTGTATGTATTACATTTAGGCTAAAGTAAACCTAACATGTTATTTACCGTGCTTAATAAGCATCATAAGCCTGGTTTTGGGTTGTCGATCGAACATAGCACGACTGGTCACGAGGAACGCATGCGCCGTGTGTTCTCTTGCGACGGCAGGTTCCCGTCGCAAGTCTTGTCGCAAGGTTTTTGAACATCAAAAAGTCGGTTCAAAATCCGTTGCGATCAAAACAATAGAAGAGAGAGAGAAAGAGCAAGGTGATTGCGGTGATTGCGGTTATTGCGGTGGCTTCATCTCACCCTATTGACCTATTGAAATTGCATCCATGGCAAATATTCATGGTTTGGTAGACAATACTTAATCCTGAATACTTCAGGCAAGTCTCGTCGCATGCGGTGACCTATTGAAATCGTATCCATGGCAACGATGCATGGTTTGGTAGACAATGATTTATCCTGAATACTCCAGGCAAGCCTCTAGATATTTCTGCTTTTCATCAAAAGTTATTTATTCTCGAGATTAAAAGTGAGCAAAGAAAAATGGGATTCCAACGGGATTCGAACCCGAGACCTCCGGATTGCCAGACCGGTGCTCTACCGACTGAGCTATAGAAAACCCTACGACGGCGTTCTTCCCAGAAACCCCTTAATTCAACTTTGCTCAAGTAGTCAGAAGCTTTATAAACCTGACATAAACCCGAAGCGGATTAAAATCAACTTGGGGATAAATGCGAGGGATCGCCGAAGCGATACAGCTTTTTATAATAATTAATTCAAACATATAGGGAAACTGACCAAGAATATATTGTGATTAAAAGTGAGCAAAGAAAAATGGGATTCTCATTACATACCCTTACCAATAATGAAAGGGAGGTGTTCAACCGACAGATTTGTATTATCATTATTGGGATTGGCATCCACATGACAACGATCGAATGGGAGGGGGGGGGGGGGGGTGGGGGGGTCTCGGCTCTTGCGCTTTTGGGGCCCACGATTCTCTTTCATGTCCCACAGTTATTATTTTTGTTGTTTTTCTACCTTGTTTACCACGGTAATTTATATTTGGCCCATTGGGGGTCTTTGTATGAGCTAATTAAGAGCCAAAAGCTTGCACCACGTCCTATGTTTATATTTTGCAACATTTGTCTTTGCTATGGCTCCATACTCAGGCTAATTTCATATAAGCTTGGTGCACCAATAGGGTACCCACCGCTAGCATGCTCCTCAGGGAGTAGAGGATGTGTACAATGCGGGTGTGACTCTTAGAGGCTATTATAGGCGCTATATAATACGAACTACTATTATTATTAATTATTATTAAATAATATTATTATTATAATTAACAATATTACTATTATAATTATTAGTAGTAGTAGTAGTAGTAGAAGTAGTAGTAGTAGTGGTAGTAGTAATAGTAGTAATTTGTGCATCAAGACCATATCAATATAAGAGCAGAGAGATATTAACGCTCATCCTTGAATTGCGGAACATTTTGTGAGTGTTTATATTGTACATCTGCAGTGAGTTTGTACAGGGCGGTGATGTATTACAGACTTTGGCAAAATCCGCCTTTCATGTGTGCACGTGACCAATCGCAAGCTGTTGCAGGTCGTCGCAAGTATCGTGTGACCACTCCATTACAAGACTCCCTTTTTTTGCCGCTCTCAAGATACCCGATTTTCAAAAATTGCCGCTCCATAGACCCCGGAATTTCTTGGCTAGGTAGTTGAGTAGCGCCAAGTGCATTATTATTCTTCTAGTCAGCTTCTTGGACCACCATTTGAGGGTTTCCGTAGGGTCTTGGCTCCAAGTCCGTGTATTTTGTATAGTTTTAGTCTGCTCCTTAGACCCCGGCCTTATAACTCCCATTTCATGGTTTTGTAGTTCCAAAGACCCTATGGTGGCCAAAAAAAAAAACGGAACGGGGCACTTCCCAAAATAAAGTAACAAATGTATTATGTCCATCGGAAAGAGTGTCTTTTCAAATGAACAACGATACCAAAAACAGTCAATTTGGTCGTGTAGTTTTTGTTTTAGGGCGCTGTGAGTGACACCATGTCACGTTCTCTTTTTTGTCAATTTGTATTGAGCCAGCGCTTGATGAATCGCACGAACCGCCGTTCATAGCAATGAGCATCGCGCACTATTTTGTTAGTGTGCACTCAGCCGTGTGCCGAGAGAATGAGCATGGTCGCTGAATGGTATTACGGGCAAGGAGTGCGGTTGATTTTAATCCGCTTCGGGTTTATGTCAGGTTTATAAAGCTTCTGACTACTTGAGCAAAGTTGAATTAAGGGGTTTCTGGGAAGAACGCCGTCGTATTTAGGGTTTTCTATAGCTCAGTCGGTAGAGCACCGGTCTAGCAATCCGGAGGTCTCGGGTTCGAATCCCGTTGGAATCCCATTTTTCTTTGCTCACTTTTAATCACAATATATTCTTGGTCAGTTTCTCTATATGTTTGAATTAAAGGGGCTTAGTAACATTGTCCAAATCCTCAAAATAAAATTTTTGATCTAGCGGTTCCCTCATACCTTGTTGTATTCGTATTAATAATAAAATCATGGGACAGGTTTCGGTTTTTCAAATTTCCCTTTCGTTACAAAGATATGTACGATTGAAGTATTCAGATAAGAAAAACTCCGGGCGAGTTTTTCATCCCTGTACAAAGTGAATGCAGTGAGTTAGTGAATATCACCCAATATCACTTTGTATTTTCGCTCATTACTTGGCCATGCAATGTCCATTTGACTTGAAATTTTCACACAATACCCTGTGTTGACATATAAGATAACAACACTATACATTGCATCAACTCTTCATCACTTTTTGCACATGTCAACAAAGTTACTAGATCCCTTTAATTATTATAAAAAGCTGTATCGCTTCGGCGATCCCTCGCATTTATCCCCAAGTTGATTTTAATCCGCTTCGGGTTTATGTCAGGTTTATAAAGCTTCTGACTACTTGAGCAAAGTTGAATTAAGGGGTTTCTGGGAAGAACGCCGTCGTAGGGTTTTCTATAGCTCAGTCGGTAGAGCACCGGTCTAGCAATCCGGAGGTCTCGGGTTCGAATCCCGTTGGAATCCCATTTTTCTTTACTCACTTTTAATAATAAATTAATGTAGATTAGTATTATCATGCCCATATCCCATAAGTAGCATACCCCACCCTAATATGTAAGCATCAAACTACATAAGCCACTGCAATTTATAAGCTAATGTAGTGAGATCCCCTAGTCGCCCCCCCCCCCCCCCCCCCCCGGCCCCGCCCCCAACCATCGCAGCCTATATAGCTGCCTTCTCCATCCATTGGCATCGTCATCTTTTGTTTTGTATTATTATTGTTCTAATTTTTCACTGTTTATGCTATTGAAATAACCTCAAAGGCCCCTAAACCTAAAAATATAGCCCCAGTTTCGATATTCAACGTGAAACCAAAACAACAACAACAGTCTCATTTCGTGATTGCGTAACTTTAACTTTGACGAGGAACCACTCGAGGGATCTGCACTAGTGTAGTTCGACACCGGGCCGACATACATATTCTGTATCTTCTCAACTCGCGCATGCGCACAGCCAGAATTTCCGACTTGTATATCCGACTTGTATAATATCGCACATGCAAAATTCAACGAGTGTACATAAAAAAATGAAATGCGACGTAGGTGTGGATCGAACCCACGTACCTTGGGTTCATAGGCAAGTATTCTATCAATTGCGCCACAGCGAGTTGCTTGATCGGCAGTGGATTTTTGGGATATATAAACCTAACCCTAACCCTAACCCTAATCCTAATCCTAATCCTAATCCTAACCCTAATTTGGTGACTATAGGTCAGATTAATGGCTATATAACCCTAACCCTAATCCTAATCCTAATCCTAACCCTAATCCTAATCCTAACCCTAATTTAGTGGCTATAGGTCAGATTAATGGCTATATAACCCTAACCCTAATCCTAATCCTAATCCTAATCCTAATCCTAATTTAGTGGCTATAGGTCAGATTAATGGCTATATATAGGTCAGCGAGTAAAAATTTCAGAATATGTATGTCGGCCTGGTGTAAAATTCGCACTTAGTTTAGTGCACTGAAAGAAAATGGGGACCTGCCGAAAACTGACAAAAACGCTGATCAAAGAGTTCGTTGACTCTTTCGACACGATTCTCCTGGATTGTGATGGCAAGTTGATAACTTTATACTACTCTGTAACTCAGTATTTTATCTGTAAACACGGTCATAATATGGAAATCTTTCCACTGCTATTGGGCCAGTCCCATATGTGTGATTTGGTGTTAGTGAGTATATTGTTAAATCAAAATGTATACTGTTCTATCATTCTAGACTACGACATCTTATTAAAAAAGCCCCTTGACTTCATACCTGTTCTTGTCATGTGTAAAATACTCTGTATGTTACACATGACACCACACACTGCGTGGTGCCTTTGTTCTATCCCTGTAGCGTCCAGTCGTAACCATTAACAACTCATTGTCAACTGGGTCAAAGTGAATTCGCCAACACCCCTCGAACAATCAATTGCCCCGCCGAGCGAAAAAATAACGCACTACGTTAATGTGATTCTGTATGCTACACACAAATGGTATAGGTGGTGGGGCTAGTGCTAGTGCTTGACTTGCAGGGCCCCACATAGCCCGCTGTCCCATTCATCGTGTATTCCCATTATATGGCTTCGCCGAGCGCCGGTACAGCCGAAGTGCGCTTGCGCATGAAAATCATATGAATATTTATGAGGCGAGCCCCACGCACACGTGCCAGAGCGCTCCACTGTGCATGCACAAAAAAGTACGACGATAGCTACTGTGTGGCTAAAAATATCGGGACTGCAAAACCATGCATATTGCCCATGTCAACAACTTTATCAACACTCGCACACAAGAAAAAGGCTATGAAACGATCGATAAAAGTATGTAGAATTCAGAAAAATTATTATCTTTCACATACAAAATTTTCGAAATATCGAAAACTTACCTTATAAACGGCATCCCGAATAGCTCAAAATCCATTTTGGCGAAAAACAGCAGGTGAAAAAGACCTTCTTTCACAAGATTTTGTCCAAAGAGTCGCGTATCGAATTTGGTATCAACGTGTAGAATGGGCGTTCAGAAAGCCAATGACGTAAGCATCAAAATGAATTGTGGGAAGAGAATGTCCAGACCGATACCGCTCCGATACCACATTTTCATGGCATGCATAATCGACCCAGAAGCCAGCCAAGTCTCGTAATGAGATGCGTGCGCACGCGATCAATGACGTCATGCATACATTATCGTTCGCGAAAGGTACCGCTCGCTGGCTATGTGTTCCCTTGCCCTATGAATATGATTCATATTACTCTGCATACTCTTGAAATAATAACTCAGACTCTGAATTTGTATCGTGAAGTGAGCAATTCATAATTGAATGCATGTGATATGTTCAATGTTGTATTTAGTCATGTTTTAAAAATTGCTTGTCGATTCTAAAATTGTGATGAATGTGATTGTGAAATGTGTTGAATACATAATTATGTATACAAGTACAATTTTAATATCTAGTCTGTTGTCATGTTTCATTTCTAATCAATTAGGTGTGCTATGGTTTGGAAGTCAGGTCACTCCTGGGGCCATAGAAACAATCAACAAACTAAGGACAATGGTGAGTCTAAAATGGGCATTCTCTACCAATGCGTACTGGCATTGTCTTCGAATACTTGCCCACGACTTGGCAAAAAGAACAAATGCACTTATACAAGTTGCATAGAGCATGGGTTCTTTTAGTCATGCATACCAAGTCGTGGGCACGTCTTCAAAGAGAGGGCCAGTGTACCCATGACTTAGAATGAATGACTTAAGGCACTGATCATGCTCTTTGCAATTTGTATGTACATAGAGCACCAGTTCTTTTAGTTAAAATTGCATGCCAATGTGTTGGTATGCTTTGGTAGAGAATCCCTTAAAAATACCTGAAACTCAAATTCCCTTTCTTGGATGGTCTTTCCAAAAAAGTAAATGTTCAGGGGACCTCTACTCACACTAGCATAATGCAGGACAGGGCTTCACATTCGCACTGGCCCGCGGCCAGTGAAATTGCACTTCGGGCCAGCAAAAATACATAAAAGTCATATTTTGGTGGCCCGATCGGGCCAGCCAGCAGATTTTTAACCCGACATTGACACAATTAGAAGAAATACAAATTTTCCTCCATGTCATGCTTCATCTATAATCAAAGGTTTGATCAGGAAAGAGTGATATTTGAATCATAGTAAAAATAAATTTTTGGGCCAGTAAATTTTGTGGGGGTTCACCAGAAGGGGATGAAATTATTTCACTGGCCCGACTGGACCACTGACAAATATGGTAAGTGTGGATCCCTGCATAATAATTAGCGGTCTTCATGACTGTGAGCCATAGCAGCTAATCAGTTCTCGGCAGTTTTTCTTATTTTTGTTAAGTATGCAAAATTTTATTTTAAAGATGAAGAAAGCTACAGCATCCCTGGACAATATTGTACAAATCTTCTTTTTTTTACAGGGCAAGCAGCCATTGTTTGTGACCAACAACAGCACACGCTCCAGAGCGCAGTACCATGAGAAGTTTGCAAAATTAGGATTCAATGTTTCAAAGGTATGTTCATTATTTCTGGTAATTTCTCCATGTCTTATGTATTGTAAATGGTGATGATGATGATGATGGTGGTGGTGGTGGTGGTGGTGATGAAAGTGATGACGTTGATGATTATGATGATGATGATGATGGTGGTGGTGGTGATGAAAGTGATGATGTTGATGATTATGATGATGATGATGATGGTGGTGGTGGTGATGAAAGTGATGATGTTGATGATGATGATGATGGTGGTGGTGGTGATGAAAGTGATGATGTTGA
Source organism: Echinarachnius parma (assembly GCA_037951105.1). NCBI lineage: Eukaryota > Metazoa > Echinodermata > Echinoidea > Clypeasteroida > Echinarachniidae > Echinarachnius > Echinarachnius parma. The sequence continues at coordinate 14,238 of JBAMJV010003274.1, forward strand.
TGATTATGATGATGATGATGATGGTGGTGGTGGTGATGAAAGTGATGACGTTGATGATTATGATGATGATGGGTGGTGGTGGTGGTGGTGATGAAGTTGATGATTATGATGATGATGATGGTGGTGGTGGTGATGAAAGTGATGATGTTGATGATTATGATGATGATGATGATGATGGTGGTGGTGGTGATGAAAGTGATGATGTTGATGTTGATGATGATGATGATGATGGATATCATAGTGATTCTTGCTAATAAAGTAAATGAATAAAAAGAGAATGAATCATCATCTATTTCTGTGATCTTAACTTCCCCTAATATCCAGAATGAAATATTTGGCACAGCTTAGCAGACCTAAGTGAATTAAATAACATCAGTTTATTGTTGAGTATAGATTATGCAAGAATCTTAGTAGTTAAGTTTATTTTTCTCTCTTACATGTACGTAATTATGTTCGCTTGTTTAATTTTCAGGATGAGATTTTTGGCACAGCGTACATAGCGGCCCTCTATCTGAAGTACAAACTCAACTTCAGTGGGAAGGTATACCTGATGGGTGCTAAGGGAATGGAGGAGGAGCTAGCACTACATGGAATCCAATACACTGGGACTGGGGTGAGTCATATGAGTCATTTATCATTACTCAAAATACACTTTTTTTCTCCTTTTTCTCACAATTAAGTTGCCCATTTAGGCAGTAAAATTTGAAATAATTTTATTTTACTGGCACAAAATTCATTATTAGTGGCCCCAGGCCAAAGCTTTAGGCTTGTGCTGATTTCAAGCCCTCCATTTAGTAGAAATATTACATTGAAGTTGATGAAAGTTGAAAATTTGTTTTTCTCTAAATATTCACTGCGTTTGTTATATATATAATTTATTGATCGCCTATATTGTATTAAATGTATACTTTTAGTTTGTTTTTATTATGTAAAAGTTATTGAACTAAAATCATGTATAAAGGTAACATTTATTTCAGAATCACTTTCTTTTGAGTAGTTATCGTTTGTTTTCTTTTTTCATTATCTTTATTGGATGTTCTGATAAAATGATGCTGTTTCATTAAAAATGTATGAAAATGTTTAACTTTATTGATGAGCTGTACTATAGCGTGTTCATCAAAATACATGTACATTTGTACCTCTCATCATTTGTTTCAACCCAGTAGAAATAATTGAATAAATTGGTATTATTCTTGCCTTTCAATGCTCTTTTATTTATCCTACCAGCCGGACCCTATACAGACTGAAGTCCTAGACCACTTTGCTGACGTGGAACTAGATCCGGATGTGAGTGTATAAATAAAGCAGTCATATTAGACAAATTATGAAAATATAAAGTTCCCCCCCAAAAAATTATAAAATGATTCAGAAAAAATGTAATGTATCCATGGATCCATTATAAAAAAAATAAATACACCTTCCATTCCCCCCCCCCCCCCCCTTCCCCATTAAAAAAGGAAATAAGAAGTTTAACAAAAGAATAGATGTTCATGACATTTAGTTCATGTAAAGTAGTGCTGTAGTGTCTAGGTTAAACATTTGCAACCAACCATCTAGATCAAAACCATTTCTAATTTTTAGCTTTCATTTAACACATTCAGTTCACATCAGATAAAAGATATTATCAGTATTTCTGTAATTACAATAACTACATTATACTGTTGCTTACGGGAAACGGGTGAGCTATGTACAAAGTCTCTGGGGATTTTTAGAATTCCAAAGTGAATGGGTTAAATTGCTTGCAATGAAAAGTACTGGCAGTACCAATATATAACATATAAGGGTGTGCCAAATATACTTAATAAATGTCAACAGTAGCCCTCATTTTTTACAAGACAAGTTACTGTGTTTAGAAATATGAAAATAAATACTACATTACTATAATAGGAAGATTAAATGAGAACTTTAGTTTGAAATTTAATATAAATTTTATTAGTAAGACGTAGTGAGAGACTACATCTCGATTGGAACTATATGAGATCCCGCTTGCGCGCATGTGTCAATATTCAAAGCTGGTACGTGACTACAGGACCAACATAGGAAGATGATTAGGATGAGAACTTCTTGATAATAGTAAGATCTGGGTGGGTGAGGAGGGATGTAGTCTCTCACTACGTCTTACTAATAAAATTTATATTAAATTTCAAACTAAAGTTCTCATTTAATCTTCCTATTTTATTACGTAAGTCTCCGATCGAGACTACATCTCGATTGGAACTATATGAGACTTTAAAGCCCTGTAGTCATGTACAGTACACCACAATAACAGAGACTGCAACTCGAAGAGAAACAGTAATATCACATACCTCAGCCTATCAAGGGTCTGAGCTCTGCTATTTAGGGATATGCTGAGCTGTGCTGCTCGACTGCCGTAACAGCTCATTTGCAAACTGTCCCGAGTCCATTAAAGGCTTGCAATAGAACCTCCTAAAGGTGTCCTCAGACGCCCATCCCGCACGTGCTAAAATCCGCGACACTGGCACTTCACCCCTCTGTGCTGCCGACGTGGATGCCGCTCTCGTGGAATGAGGTTTGAACATCTGCGTATCTATTCCCGCAGATGACATTACCGTCTTGATCCAACGCGATATAGTCTGTGTCGTAGCACGGTGATAAGGCTTCTTGTAAGTGATGAGGAGGTTCCTTTCCATCCCTCTTTTGCTATCTGTTCTATTTACATATTCCTTCATGTAGGTTACTACACACAACCTCCTATCTGGAGGATACGCTTGCAAATTAACATTAAATCCTGTATTTCCAGGTTTACATTGTTTTAGCGTATTGCTAAAGCATACTTCAACAGAAGATTTCTTCATCTTCATTCTATCCAAGCTAATGTCTTGAATAGACTGCACTCTCTGGGCAGATACCAAGGCTATCAACATAGTTAATTTTTGCGTTAATGCAGGTAAGCCCAGCGTTCTGGCTGGGGAGAGCTTGCGGAGGTAGTCTAGAACTGTTTTTACATCCCATGTAGACGAGTATCGAGGGGCCGGAGGCCTCATGTTAAATATGCCTCTCATAAATCTATGTACAACAGGATGTGATCCGAGAGTATGACTACCATCGTCAATGATAAGAAATGCGGAAAGGGCACTTCTAGCAGAGTTGATTGTACTATAAGAAGCACCATTTTTGAACATGTTTGTGAAGAAATCAAGTACTTCACCAATTTTTGTCTGCATGGAGTTTATGTGTCTCTCGGTACAAAAACGCTGCCATTTCCTGACGTACACCTGGTACTGCGTCCTTGTAGATCCTTTCCATGAGGCTGCTATGATGTCTACTGCACCTTTGCTGATGCCTTTGTTGTTGTAGACTCCCCTCCAAGCCTGCAACATAAAAGAGAAAGACGTTCATTGAGAGGGTGAGGTGTACCCGTTACGGGCTGTGTCAATAGTAGCTTTTGCCCGCCTATGATCATTGGTTCCTCGATGAGCATGTCTTTTAAGATGGGGAACCAAGCCTGTGACGGCCAGTTAGGGACTACTAATATACCAGCAGCCTGGTCGAATTGGATTTTTTGTAAACATCGGGCAACAAGGTTGAAAGGAGGAAAAGCATAGAATTGCCATGTACTCCAGTTCACAGTAAACGCGTCAACGGCAATTGCGTCTGGGTCTGGCCTCCAAGACACGTAACGGTCTAGTTGCTTGTTTAACCGCGATGCAAACAAGTCAATGTGGGGCATGCCATACCTGTCTATAATCTGCTCAAACACTGCTTTACTGAGCATCCATTCTGTTGTGTCACAGAACTTGCGAGACATTCGATCGGCCTCGACATTGAGTCTGCCTGGCAGGTATGCAACGGTAATCCAAATGTTCCTACTGATACACCACTCCCAGATTTCTTTGGCTTTCTCATTACACTTGTAAGATTTTGTACCTCCCATATTATTAAGGTATGCCTCGGCAGTAGTGTTATCTACTCTCACAAGTACATGCACATTACGAATGTCGGAGCAGAAAGCCCGGAGACCATGTGAAACTGCAGTCTAAACGCGAAGCGTGCGGGCGAGGCTCCGTGTGCGGAACTAATATTCATACCCGAGATGCATTTTTACAAATATTGCGATAGGACGTGTCAAATAAAAATTAGCATAACTTCGCCATTTCTGAACAGATTTCGATAATCTTGGTCATGAATTAATGAGAAAAGTCAAATCTTACCTCATATCGTATTAGTTATCGACAATAAGACAGCAAAAAATGTGAAAATATGAGCTGAACATTCCCTTAATATCGTACAATTTTCTACGGTTTTGATCATCAAAAAGTACCATTAAAAAGTCTTGCATCATTCCTTTCTGCTTAGATATTCATTCGTATGGTTATATTCTTCTGAAAAATGTGCACTTTTAGACATGTTAATCCTTAGACGAGTCAAGACGTCGGATATAATGACCCCACTTCATTTTTAGAATCTACGAATTGTGTTAAAAAATTAGCTTCAATTCGCGCTTGCACCGAAGCAACCGCATTGGTCAATACGTGATCACGTGATCGGCGGTTGTCTGCTAGCGCTTCGATCGTACGTTCGATTCGCGATCGAGGCGATGGATTTATCCTTGTTCATTTCTGTCTAAAATTTGTAGAACTTAGATAATAATACATTTTATGTCATATTTCCCATATTCCCTCCTTCCTCTCCTTTCACCAATAAAATCTGACAGATTGCAATGGACATACAGCGAGTGATTGGCTCAAGTTAAGAACGCGTAGGCCCACATGATCATTTTTATGTAAGTTGATGTTTGAGAACTATCACTGATCAATATCACAAGTGTCAAAACGGAAGTCGAGGATTTAAAGACAAATCTTGGATAACTTACGTTGTTCCCATTCTTAGGGCATAGGGGTATGGGGGAATATGTGTATTTCCTAATTTGATGAATATTAGAGGTAAGTCAAAGTAAATGCTTAGGCCTCCTGATTTTGGGAAAGTATATTTGTTTCTTGCTATTTGTTTATTGTTATTGTTTACAATGTTTGGGTCAAATTATCAAATTAATTATAGTATATCCCCATCCCCACTCTCCCCCAGAAAATATGCGAAAACAAAAATAAGAAGTGAGAGTTAAGGAAATGTTGAAGAGAAGTGTGCTAACTGTCCAAAAACACACAGACACACACGCACGTATACACGCCCACACAAACACACACACATGAACAACCCCGCCGATATGATCATTGAAAGAAAGCACACGGGAAGCACCCATCAATGTTTCACTCAAACACAAACATACTAACTGGTTGGTAAATAATGTTATCGAAAACACTTAAAACCAAAAATGAAATTTTATGAATAAAAAACTATTTATTTACAGAGTAAACTCATTATAAACAGGTTCATAGGCAAGATATCACACACAAGGATAGTGTGAAATGAATCACACTGAGGTAAGGTACATGTGTTCAGCTGCATTTTCAACATTCAAGATGAATTTTGTATGCACATACAGTAATTTCTATAAGCATGCAAATAAAGGTGAACCAGTAAGTAGTACAAAATACAACTACATGTATATACATGTACATATTTCTTAGTACATAGAAAACTTGCATACTAAAACTACTATCTTCATTTATAAAACCATGACATAATGCATAATTATGCACATAAAATGTAATGCTTAAGTGTAAATGGCCTATCGTACAATACTCCTCATTACCATGATATCTCAATATAGTGCTTGCACATCCCTTCACACATGCTGATAAAATCATCCATAATTTACAAGGAAGTGAATGTGCTTACTTTAACTTAGCACACTGTTTCAGCCACAGCATTTAAGTATGCAATACAAACAAAAACTATTTAGAGATAAATGTATCTCATACATTTATAAGCACCTTCCACCTATCAATGACTATATCTTGTCACAGTGCATGTTTACACTTGTACATTTTCATATTTGGCATGTCAAGTACAACTCCACGTTGTAAATTGACAAATCCCTCTCAGTAAAATAACTGAAAAAAAAACAGATATCTTTGGCAAAATTCATAAGCACCTTCCATGTATCAATGACTATTATCTTGTCACAGTTTCAGCTTCGAGTCAACCATGTATGTTCATACGTGTACATTTTCATATTTGGCATGGCAAGACTAAGATAAGTACAACTCCACATTGTACATCAGTGTACATCACTCATTTAAAACAAATCCCTCTCAGAATCATTCTTTCCACAACATCTCGGTCTTGCACCTATCTTTGTTTTAGTAGTACAGACTGAAATAATGTTCGAAATAAATTTAAATATCAATGTTTCACAGGGGTAAAACATAAGCCAAATAAAGGAGGTGTTGCACCATGCAACAAAACAAAGTGTGGCCCATGTAAAGTGTGCAGTGGCAATACAAATTATGTTAGATATGTTCATCTTTGTACTTTAAAGTCAGAGAGCCTAGTGGAATTATTTAAAAGTAAATGTGTTTCACTGGAGGGGAATAGTTGTATATGTAATGCATGTCATGTTAAGTTCAGGAAAAAATTTAAAAATGTATAGAGAGGCCACAGATCCTGGCCGGGGAGGGTGGGGGACTTCCATGAGAACCCTGAGCAAGTTTGTTTCGAGTTTATCTTTTGTGGATCCTACCATAGACCCAAGACGTATGAGGCTGCGTTAAGCCCGGCGCAGACAGAGCCGACTCGACCCGATCCGACTACAATGGAATGGATATGTGTTGTTATCACTGATAATAAAATGCAACATATACATAAGGGATATTCTTTTGTTACGTTTTAAGTACCCTTGAGATGAAGTATCAGCAATAAAAAGAAAATCCTCACCAAACGAAGGCACTGCCATTCGTGCTTCAGCTATCTCTTCCCTACTTCCTGTTAACGGACAAACGAAATTCCAAAGTACTGGGTTAAATAGAGTGTCAACTGAATTAATATCAAATGGCAGTAGAGACATGGGGTCTTTAGAATATGTTTCACACATGTTTTTCCCCTGTGAACGAAGCATAGTATTAACTGCACATGCTGTGTCACACAGACTTGAAAGAGATTCACTCTCATTTAAAGAATGTGCAGGTGACAACAATGTCTCATCAGAGGAAGAACATTCATCATTACATTTACTGTTTAGAGAAAATATTTCAGCTTTTGATTTATGCCATGCTTCTATAATGTCTTCTTTTGATAAGTCTGAGACATAAAACAAATCTCCTCTGTTAGACCCAGATTTACTAATTGAGAGTTTACTTCCCATAATATCCATGATTCTGATTCTAAGCCATGGTTTTGACCTTTTTGATCTATCATATAGTGATACATTACTATGACACACATTTCTTAGGACTTTAGTATATAATTCATATGCAGCTGTCATTAAAAATTCTTTATATACGCCTGAAAAAAGCAGGAAGAAGCACAGGATTAATTGTTTCCTCTCGGAATACATGATGTGCGCTCTTACATCAGAAGTGGAATCCTGTTGCAGTTTAGACGACTTTAATAATGCATTCCATCTTAATTGTTTGTCAGTACCCAATATCATATCTCTGTGCAGGAAACACAGGGCAGAGCTTTCAAATTTTAAAACAACTGAACTTTGTATTACATGTTGCATATGTAGCCTTAAAGTTACAGTTAAAGAAAGGAAATATTCATCAAAAATCCTCTCAGATGAAGGAGTAAGCAAGTTGAAAGACATCAAGGCAGAGTTTGCTGTTGATGGAGATGCGTTTTTTGTGCTCAAGATGTTATCGTTATTCTGTTCACATTGTTAAGAAAACAAGTTTTAGTGATCTAGATTTGTGTGTTCAAGACTTGATGAACCGTGCAGATAAAGTAGAAGATCCTATAACAGCAAATGATAAAGCTTGGGCTTTAACACTAAAAGACCTTATTAGTATATGTAAGCAAGAGCATGATTCTGAATGAATGGCTTGTGGTGAAACCGATTCCAAAACAATGGCAGGGTCTGGAGCTGGTGGGGGACGTGTACCATGGTCTACAGTGTCGGGAGCTGGTGGAGGACGTGTACCATGGTCTGCAGGGTCGGGAGCTGGTGGAGGACGTGTACCATGGTCTGCAAGGTCGGGAGCTGGTGGAGGACGTGTACCATGGTCTACAGGGTCGGGAGCTGGTGGAGGACGTGTACCATGGTCTGCAGGGTCGGGAGCTGGTGGAGGATGTGTACCATGGTCTGCAGGGTCGGGAGCTGGTGGAGGACGTGTACCATGGTCTGCAGGGTCGGGAGTTGGTGGAGGACGTGTACAATGGTCTGCAGGGTCGGGAGCTGGTGGAGGACGTGTACCATGGTCTGCAAGGTCGGGAGCTGGTGGAGGACGTGTACCATGGTCTACAGGGTCGGGAGCTGGTGGAGGACGTGTACCATGGTCTGCAGGGTTGGGAGCTGGTGGAGGACGTGTACCATTGTCTGCAGGGTCGGGAGCTGGTGGAGGACGTGTACCATGGTCTACAGGGTCGGGAGCTGGTGAAGGACGTGTACCATGGTCTGCAGGATCGGGAGCTGGTGGAGGACGTGTACCATGGACTGGAGCTAGCTGGTTGTGCACGGGATCACAACATGGTCTTTGTGTAATGTCTGTAAACACTGGAGAGTTCCACCCGGGTGTAAGGATAGCTCGATAGTTTGTCACTGGCAGGATATGTAGGAAGTTCTGTTTCACCTGGGAGCAGAGAGAAAAATACGGAAAACAAAAATATAAGATTAAAATCAAACCTGAATTTTAAAAAAATTAAGTTTAAAATCAAATCAGAATTCATGTGTTTTAATTAAGAACAGTTGTATTTTACAAGCTACATAATCACAGATAAATAGTTCTGGATAACTTCATAGCATTTAAATACCATATTTAGAAGGTTACAGGTCACCTATCTACAGTGGCCACTTTCCATGCTTCCCCTGGGTAGTCACTATACACAGGTTTGACTCTATTTGTTTAGGAATTTCTATTCAGAAAAATTTACCATATAAACAGTATAACTGCAACTTCAGTACATGTACTGACTCGATTATAAGTTTATCAAATGTAATAAAACAGTGCGCACACACCCTACGCACCCCCCTGGCTACGGGGCTGTAATATATAACATTAGTTAAACATGTTATTGCAGTACTGCGGTACTCATAGTGCATTTACTCCGGTAAATTGGACACTTTCGCAGTACAAGTACTGTGGTACAAGTACCGTGGTACAAGTACCGCGGTACTAATGCAGTAATAACATAGGTACTTCAAGTATGTACTCCGAGTATACTGCATTACAGTACTGTGGTACTGCAGTTCTTGCATTACTTTTTTTTACATGGGAGTTATTTTAACAAAAACATATTTTGAGGCAAGACATATTTTTTGGGCAAACAGAAATATATGTACCTTCTTTCGCCGCCTCTTCCGTAGGGTCTTTTTCCTCCTCTGCCTCCTTCTCCTGGCAGCCTTCCTCCTCCGCACATATGGCGATGGTTGCTGAATTGGCTGAAGTTGCTGTAGAGATGATGCGACACATCTTGACTTGATGGCCACATAAGGTATAATCTTAAAACTTGGCACATCAGGCACATAACTTTGGGGCTGAAGGAGCAAGAACAGACTGCCATGGTGTTTTTTTCTTTCTTGGCTTCGGCGGGAGAGGTTGTGGTGTTTGTTGACGGCGACGATTTCCATACTTTTCACGCCTGCAATAAACTACTAAGTCCAAATCTGTCTCCTTCCACTGTCCTGACTGAACCGACTCCTGATGCCTTTTTTTTTGGAGGCATTTGCCATCGTGGATGTGGAACAATAACGCGTGTAGCAGGAAAAAATAAATTGTTCACAAAAGAAGATATACTGTCCGCAATAACACTCTTGCCAGCACTTGTCAAATGTAACCCGTCTCTCTGGTAATGAAAGGAGTGTTGCAAAAATGGACCAGTTCCATCAAATATATTACATCTCCCGAAGGAAGTGGAGAGTTGGTGCAGTTTTAAATTGTAATATAAAGATTTAGTGTGAAGATCCTCACTGTCCCAGCGGGGTAAAATAAAACTGAATGTTATATGTGCAGCTGGAAAACGTTCTCTCGTAATTAAGTACAGATGGCGATATAAAAGTTTATCTTGATGCCATACACCCTTATTTAAATTGTTTGTTCCAATATGGAGAAGAACTAGTCCAGTGTCACTGTCTGTTGTATAATTATAGCGTATATGATCATATAATTTATTTAAAGTTGCTCCAGGCAGAAAATCAACGGTCCAGGAAAAAAAGCAGTTGGTAGCTTGCAGTTGGTCTTGAAGCCCACGGAAAATGGAGTCACTGAACACAGCTACCTTGATGTTATTGGCTGGGGCAAGCCTGCAATTAAAAAAGAAAGAAAATAAATTAGCATGAAGCACAGAAATTACTAAATACTTTTAGTAATGAAAATCCCCTTATCAGTCCCATCTCTATTGGCACCATTTCGTTAGAACCATGGTTCTCTTTCGATTTCTGTGATCAGAGAGGGGAAATGGAAAGTGCTTTAAGATGTAAACAGGCTGATCCTGATGGTGGTTTATTTTTATTTTTTGAACGCACGTACAATAAACCTAACTGGGGCTAGTGCACGTGCAACTGATCAAGCCCCATAGTTCTAATGGTGCATTGATCCATTACCCAGGACACATGCTTCAAAATTTAAACTAGCTAAATTAGCATTCTTTGCCCAGACTGCCCACCATGCACCATCTTCTCCCTCCGCTATTTTGGAGATCAGCGATCCCAAGGGTCGCACATTTACATCAGTTCTGCATACTATGGTGTGAAATTGAGAGTTACAGCAGTATTTTAGTATACATTGATTACTCTATGTGTGGTGATGTGGCTCTCTAATGCTTTACTTCGATGAAAATCAACTTAATATAAATATAATCAGGGAATAATTTTCCTGGTATCGCATCGCAATTTGCTATGCATTTTTGCATGACTGCTATACAAAACATCTTTTGTGTAGCAGTTTTCTTCCATAGAAATGTACAGAATTTCATTTGAAATATTTATCCATCGGCTGAAATTGCTAATCAAATTTGAGGAAAATTATTCCCCGATATAAACATGACAAAATTAAGAATGGATGCTCTCTGTAACATTTACAACTAATACACAGATATGATGTGGGCATGGTGGGCGAGTACTTGCTAGTATTTACTAGTATTAGTAAATAATATTCAATGATTACAATTCAATTTACATAATTCATAAACACAAAATTGCACTGAAATCTGAATCATGATTATTCACTGAATGATCAGGATCATGGATGATTATGAGTCTTCTAAATTGGGACATTTCCCTGGGCCTGGCCTAGTAATTTTAAGAATCAGTTAAAATAAGATTAAACCTAATAGTAACATTCTAATCGCTATGGATAGTAAGAATCATAGACATACAAATTATAGTATACAGTAATACTAGGCAGTCCCAACATAAATTGAAGCATATGGGACTACACAAGAACAATGCCACTGTGAATCGTTTCTTTTGTTGGCGCGCCATTCTCGTACATCGCGCGAAAAGATCGAGTCGATTAAAGCAAAATTGTGCCTACTTCCGGTAAACATTCAAGATTTTGTTGTTTTTAATGTGACATTTATTACATGAAAAGCATCGTGCATCAAAACGAATTTGGGTTGTACGTAATACCAACAATTCAAACTATCATTATTCGGAGAAAATTTTACAAAGTAAGTTTTAGACGGGTCAAGACGTCGCAAAATCTGACAATATGACAAAAGTATTAACCAGAAAGAGACAAAATGTTTCCGATTTTCATCTCAATATTTCAAACCCAAGATGACAGCCAAAATTGGCAAATTATGCATCAAAATAAAGAGAAAGAATCATGTTTGTACGTACCCAACCATTGCTGCTTGCACGATGCATGACGTAGGTACCTGATGAAAGTTTGTTGACCTGTCTCAAAAATCTTGAGAAGTCTCGTAACATCCCAATGCCCGATTTCCGACTGACAGCCTAATCTCGAGTTCCGCGAGATTCGCCGGTTTCACCTCATTACGCACGCTTCGCGTTTAGACTGACTGCTATTGTTTCAAGCACGTTTATTTCATTGTGTCGTGCATGCTTCATTTCGGTGTCATTCCACCGGCCACCTGTTTCAACCGTTAGGTCCGTGGCGCCCCAACCTTTCCCACTAGCATCTGTGTGGATTTCAATGGTAGGCCTGTCCCTTTGGATCGGTCTATATTGGGATTGCAAGTTTTTTATCCACCATCGCAATTCATTAATACTCTCTACTGACAGAGTCATGTGCCTATCGTAATGTCCCTTATTGGCCGAGAGCGCACATATCTTGTCCTTTTCCAAGGATCGGTAGTAGAGGGCCCCATATTGTACTGCAGGGAATGTGGCAACCAATTGTCCAATTACCCTGGCAACAAGTCTGATTGAGGGCTGCACCTCATTGATCAATTTTGTACATGACTGGGCTATGTCATGTTTTTTATCTTTCGGTAGCTCAACCACCATTTCTTTTGTTTTGAGCCTGAAACCAAGAAACGTTATTTCCTGAACTGGGTCGAGAACAGATTTATGAGGGTGCACAATAAATCCCAATTCAGTCAACAAGCTAGTAGTTGCCACCACTGCTGCTTTTGTTTCTGTTGCCGTCTTCCCCATGATAAGTGTATCATCTAGGTACCCAACGACAATGTGACCCTGCTCTCGAAGTTTTGCAAAGACAGGTTTAAGTATCTTTGTAAATAAACGGGGCGCAGAACTAAGCCCATTTGGAAGGACTTTACATTGCCATAGTGTCCCATTCCACATAAATCGGAGGTACTTCCTTGAATCAGGATGAATAGGGACAGTATAATAAGCATCACGGAGGTCGACTGAAGCTACGAAACAATTGGGGGAAATGAGTGTGAGGGCAGTATGTATGTTGTCCATTTTGAAGTGTTGGTAAACAACACTCTTGTTTAGATCTGACAAATCCAATATCAGCCTTGTGCCTCCACTCTTCTTTGGTCTCGTAAATATATTTGAAATGAACTCCCCTTTCTCATGCTCGCACTGTTCGACCACATCCTTGGCTTGAAGGTTATGGATTTCTTCAAGAATCATAGCTGCATCTGCAGCATTACGCTTAAATTGGTGTATAGGTCTATCACGAGAAGGTGGGAATTTTTCTGGGTCAAATTCCAATTCATAGCCTTGCACAGCGTGCAGGATGTATGGGTCTGATGTGAGTTTACCCCAATTGTGAGTGAATAGCTTCAGTCGACCCCCAACAGGGGTGGATGTGTTATCATCAGTGATTGGATTACCATCAAGATTATCATCATCGTCATCATCATAATCATCATCATAATCAAAATTATTGTGACGTACCTCATGCCCTGTAGATTGTTGGCTTGTTACTTCCTCCCCTGGCCCCCTCGACGAGGTTGCTGGGGTAGCGGTCTCGAGGCTGTAGCTGGCGTGAACGTGCGAGGGGCCTGCATCGGGGTCCTCCTCCTCCAGCTGTCTCGCTGGCCTAAAAAAGGCCTGGCCGAGTTCCCCGCTGAAGCACCCGTCCACCCCGCATCTCTGGCTCTGCGGGAAACGCTGGGGCTTTGCCCGTATCCACGATATGGGTGTTGGCGTCTTGGGGCCCGCTGGTGCCCACGCATTACCCCTGCGGCCGCCTTGTGCTGGTCCTGTAGATCTTTAACCTGGCGGCCAAGGTCGTCGCCAAACAAGAATTTAGTTACCGCATTAGAGGGTTTGCAAAGATGTGTGAACTGACTATTCAAGTCTGGTTTAATCAGTTCCTTTCGCAGGGCGTTCATCTCGAAATTTGCGTTGCACAGCAAGGCGAGAGTGTCTTGTTGCTCCTCCCCAATGTTCTCGGGGTCGAGCAGGCTCAAATAAGCCGCTATGCCCCTAGTCAGCGACTTCTGAACCCGCTGAAGTTTCATATCTCTTGTACGGACTGGAGCGGATAGGTTATCCCAAATTGACTGGTTTACTTTGGGTGCATCGACCAGTTGAGAATTGGCAGGGCATGGATATTTACTGGCGGTCTCGTCAAGCTTCCTTTCCTCCAACTGGTTGCTCATCAAATATTTCACCGAGTTTGCCAGTTCATCCTCGAGGGGCTGCCCGACATCGACAGCCACGGCATATCTTGCGGCGAGCAAAGGCACTTTGTCACTGTCAGCTTCGCTCGTATGTTGGTTTGGAGGATCCAAATCCGCACCATCGTCTGTGCTCATGTAATCATCCGACGCCAAATCAATCGAGTCATAATCTCGGCTGCGCCGACTCTCAGCCGGCGGCAAACTAGCGCCCGCGGCGCCGTAACGGCTGGCGGATGATACTCCCGCAGTAGGACTTTGAGTTTGAGCCGCGATGAAATCGCCCAGCATAGATTCGAGTTTGTCGAGACGAGAGTTCACGTTGTCAGTATCGCGCATTGATACTCCCGCCGCGGCCGGGACTGATTTCTGTTTGTGTTTTCCACCTGCACCGGGCTTTCCTTTCGTGTTCGGAGCCTTCCCGGGCCCCGCGGGCTTCGGGTTTACCGCCGCTGCGCGGCCGTTGGGTGCAGGGACAGCCGACTCCACGAGTCTAGGCATATCTTTATCAGTTTTCTTTCCGTCCGCGGCCACGCCTGCGGATTGCTTCGATGTCATTTTTCCCAAATCTACGATCTAGGCAAATGATAGAATGCGTTTGAATATATTACAGTGTTCAAAAACAGCGAATTTCAACGAAATTCTGAGTGTTTTTTAACTGACAGGCGAGAGCACCTCTCGCGTGTTACACTAGCGCCAAACGAATTGACACATGCGCGCAAGCGGGATCTCATATAGTTCCAATCGAGATGTAGTCTCGATCGGAGACTTACGTAATAAAATAAATAGTCATATTTATACATGTCAGTTGATTTCACTTTTTGTTTAAATCAATATACGCTTAAATACAAATGATGTTTTCATAATTCAGTATTGACAATCAAATGTTGATGTTGCATGTGTAATAGGTGAAAGGTGTAGTAGTGGCCTTCGATCAAGACATTAGCTATTTGAAGCTGCTCAAGGCAGCGTCGTACCTCAAACAACCCGGATCGGTCTTCATTGTGTGAATGGAACAACTCTGATATATTTTTTATGGTTTTGATACAATGTTTGCATCGTATATAAATAGGTGAAAGGTGTATTGGTAGCCTTTGATCAAGACATTAGCTATTTGAAGTTGCTCAAGGCAGCGTCGTACCTCAAACAACCCGGATCAGTGTTCATCTGTACGGACGGGGACGAGACGATTCCGGAATCGAAAGGCACCGATATTGTCCTGCCAGGTTTGAGAAAGAAACAGAATTCTTGCTATTGAAAATGTCACATCCTGGAACTTAAAGTGATCCGTTAACATCATAATATTAAATAAGATTACTGTCTCTGTGTGTCAGTCAGCTGTAATACGTCAACTTCGAATGTGAATGAGAGATAATACCCTTGATTAAGATTACAATATAACATAATCCTCTAAATATATTTCTAAAAGTGATATTTGATACTGCAATCATATACCAATATCATTGTAAGAGTGGTGTGTAGTAAATTCACAAAGAAATGACGTTTACTTAGTGAAAACATGAAAATTGAAGTAAGATTGTATCACCTATTGATATTGATTTTGACTACAGTCAAATCTTCAATATCTCCCTATCTGAAAAATCAAACACATTTTATTCTGTTACCATGAGCCAAACAGCAAAGTACAAGAGAGATGTGAAAGCTCCAAGTAATTTTGTTTGAATTTGACAAAGTTAATGGATCACTTTTACCCTGTGGACTTGCAATAACAAAATCCCAGCTATTCCTTATCCCTTTTTATTAAAACAATTTGTATTTTTATTTCTCTGGCATTATTCCTAGGTAACATGGGTGGTGGAAGGTAAAAGTTCTTCTCCGTGTACACACTGGACATGCGATTAAACAAATCCAGCTATTCCTGATAGAATGCTCATTTCCAGTTAATTAATGCTTCATTTTATTTTACTTTATTTGCACTGCATGTATTCGTAGGTAACAGGGGTGGTGGTTGGATTTGACCCACACTTTAGCTATCTGAAGCTTCTCAAGGCTGCGTCGTATCTGGCTAGACCCAACTCTGTGTTCGTAGGCACCAATGAGGACCAACAGTTCCCAATGAAGGGGACAGACGTTATTATGCCAGGTCAGTTTATGGCTTAGAGGAGAACATTTCAATTTGTAGTGACAAGAATCCCCAGGGGCTCAGGGTAAATTCGCCCAAGAAATGCCGGAAAGTGATAAGAGATGGAGTTCAATGCGGGTCATTTTTATTAATGCTTCATTTTATTTTACTTTATTTGCACTGCATGTATTCGTAGGTAACAGGGGTGGTGGTTGGATTTGACCAACACTTTAGTTATATGAAGCTCCTGAAGGCAACTTCATATCTGGCTAGACCCAACTCTGTGTTCATAGGCACCAATGAGGACCAACATTTCCCCGTGAAGGGGACCAACGTTATCATGCCAGGTCAGTGTGTGGCTTAGAGGAGAACATTTCAATTTGCAGTGAAAAAAATCCACGAGGGCTCAGGGCAAATTCGCCCAAGAAATGCCAAAAAGAGCCACGGAAAGTGATAAGAGAGCCCCCATTAATGTGCATGGAGTTCAACGCAAAACAAATTTGAGAGTGTTATATTCATGCATGAAAACTTGGAAAGTAGCCCCCCCCCCCCCCAAAAAAAAAATAAATGAATAAATAAATAAATAAAAAATAAATAAATAAATAATAATAATAATAATAATAATAATTAATAAATAAAACAAATTAAATTAATAAATAAATAAATAAAAATAAAATAAATATTATTTTTGTCCCTGTCAATTTTCATTATAGTTTTATAAGGAACACTCACAAAAATTGATGTGGGAGTGTGGTGGTATAATTATGTGACCTTACACCACAAAACGACCGGAGAACATTGCCAATTTTCGAATGCTAGTTTAGGGACCACCATGATAATGATGATAATAATCAGTAATGATAATAATATTTTAAAATAAATCCTATATTTATATCTAGCGCAAATTGCAAAAAGCATCTAAGCGCTATTTGTATTACCTTGGTCATCGGATACACCTTTCAATCAATCCTGCTCACAAAGTGCATACATTCCACTCACTGAGGAGCATTCCAGCCAGTCCCTTGTCACAAGAACAAGCAATAAATCATTATAATTGACATTTATATAGCGCATATTGCAAAGAGCCTCTAAGCGCTTAGATTTGTTTGTATTATTATTACCCATGGTCATCAGGTACATTTCAAACCCACACAATGATATTGCATAGTTTCTCAACTCCCCGGGGAGCATACTAGCCGAGCTGCCACTGATGATGGCGCTAAGGCTAATTAGAGAGCAGCGATGGTAGAAGAGTAATTATTTGTGCGTCATGTTCTCCTCTATGCTATAAACCTGGAATAGTAACGTCTGATCCCTTTAATGGCACACACGAACACAATTATTTTTACCTGTAGACTCAAACCAGATTAAGGTGGCCCTGAAATTAAAATGACTGGGAATGCTCCATTAACCTGTTCTCTTCAAGATTCCAAAATCCCATAGACTTTGTACATGGCCTACAGGGGGGGGGGATCTACCTTTTTGTTAAGGAGGGGGTTTGACCCAATGACGATGCAGAGCATTGTCCATGAGCCGCGAAGCGGCAAATTTTTGTTGCTATTTTGAACTCCCGTAAGTGATTTTTTTTTCACTTTTTTTTCACTTTCACAAGGGGGGGGGGGGGGGTTAAACCCCCCTACCCCCGCCCTCCCTCTAGATCTGCCACTGGCCTACTCGGTTCCTGTAAGCAACAGGTTAATATTTGTTTGCATGCTGTCCCGATTACCCAAAAGGCATGTAATCTCATTTCACACAGAGGTTTTATCAAGTCCCATCAAAAAACAAAATAATTTTCTGCATGAATTACTAGCATGTTGGTTCTAAGGAGGGTTAGTGATGGGTTCATACAGTTATGTGGTATTTATTGACAAAAGTATGCAACAATATCCAAACTTTGATTTACTAAATACCTCATTGGATGTACATGTACATGTATGTTAACCCGTTTCATACGAGTTTCTGAAATCTCCATAGACTTTGTACACAACCCACATGGATCTCATTGTCATGGGGTTAATGAGAATTACAGGGTAAAATGGTTATGATTTTTATAGATACAAAATATTAATAATAATGGATTGCAAATTGGTAATGCTATTCCAGGGTTTCTAAGCGCTGTAACATTATTACCCTTGGTACAGTTAAATCCTACACAATTATAATCATGATAATAATTGTAATTATAACAGTAATAATAACAATAGAAATAATTATGACATAGATGATGGTGATGGTAATACCGATGTTAGTTTGCAAATGAATATTTATGACTTTAAACTTTTCATCCGTGTTATAGGAACTGGATCCCTGGTAAAACCAGTGGAAATCGCTTCGAACCGATCAGCGACGTACCTCGGCAAACCGAATAAGTTCATGCTGGATTGTATACAAGAAAAGTGAGTAATGAAACTGTGTAGGGTAAAAGTGGTTTATATTTTCCTGATGTAGGTTAACCCGTTCCTGGTTGACCAGGGTGGCTGACCACAACCGGGTCACATAATAATTGTTATTTGTATGCCTCCGTAACGAAGTTGCCGGAGGCATTATGTTTTCGGGTTGTCCGTCCGTCCCGTTCTCGTTATCGCGTTATCTCAAGAATGGATTGACGGATTATGACCAAACAATGGTGCATGTATGTATCTTGGGGGCCAATAATCTGTTTAAATGGGTCATGAGGTCAAAGGTCAAAGGTGACAGAGCTCATAATATATTCAAAAATAGCTTGTGCTTGCATTATCTCAAGAACAGATTGACGGATTCTGACCAAACTTGGTACATGTATGTATCTTGGGGGCCGATGATCTGATTAGATTTTGGGGTCATGAGGTCAAAGGTCAAGGTCACTCATAGCTCATAACTGTGATACGTTAAGATCTAAAAGACAGAGTACCATCAAAATTGAGTTGACAGAATAAATTCAGTGTACATGTTGATTTGGGCTTGATATAAATAAATCGCGTAATGGCGGAGGCATCATTTTCGCAGCCCCTGCTCCTTAAAAGCCCAAGTCCAGTTTCGGGAAAGTAGCAGAATACATCTATATTGATCATTATTGTTGAATATGTATTGAAATAGGGCTTGTGTGGTAAAATCCGAACCTAAGCATCGTTAAATACAGAAATATCGGAAGAAATCAATATTTTGTCATACACGTAGCGTATGGGCGATTCCTCGTTGGCGATATCTGTGCTGCTGGCATAGATATATAATTTCGCAAATATATCAATTAGTAGGTGGTTTCTTGGCAAAATTTGGATAATCCTATATTAGTATTATATTCTTTCACATTATTGGTAATAAGAGCTTCCATTTCATTTTTTTGAGAGGGGGGCCTTTCCAAACTCACCTTTACCTTTAACCCGATGCAAACACTAACATTATTGGGAAAGAATCTAAATTATTTGTATATAAAACCCGTAGACATTTGTCAAGCATCTTGATTCGTGTGAATGATTGCAGGTACCCAATTAACCCAGCACGAACGCTAATGGTTAGCAAACGTCTCAACTCTACCATTACTGGGAAAGAATGGACAATTTTTTTTTTTCATAAAACCTGTAGACATTTGTCGAACGTATTCCATCTTTGCATGTCTATATGTGTGAATGATTGCAGGTACCCAATTAACCCAGCATGAACGCTGATGGTCAGCAATCGTCTCAACACTAACACTACTTGGAAAGAATAGCAAATTATTTGTTCATAAAACCTTAATGAGCATATTCCATCTTATTCATGTGAATGATTGCAGGTTCCCAATCAACCCGGCACGAACGTTGATGGTCGGCGATCGTCTCAACACTGACATCCTGATGGGCAAGAACAGCGGCCTTGCGACGTTAGCCGTTCTCACTGGAATCACAAACATGGAAGAAATTGAACGTTTCCAAGTGAGCGACGATCCAGAGGAGAAGAGGCAGGTGCCAGATTTCTACATCGACTCTATAGGGCATTTAGGTGACTTGCTAGACTAGCCTTATGATATAGTACAGCCCCATCTATAGTTATGTGTGTGTGGTAAATGTTGGGTTTGAGGTTAAACAAAATAAGTGAGGTTACTCACTAATATTGTAAGTATTAAATGAAAACTATTTGAATTTATTGATGAACCAGTGGAAAAAAGCAGGTCCCTGAATTGTACATCGGCTCTACATGTATATGTCATTTAGGTAAACTACAAGGATTACAGTCCCATATATTTAGTTATGTGTGTGTGATAAAATACATGTAATTGAGATTCTCTCACTTATATCACAATGAAAAATATCAATAAAACAGATGAAAAGGGGTAGAACTCCAGTTTTGACTTTGAGTCCATTGGCCATTATCATCAACCGAATAGTGCAGTCATTATATTAATCACTGTGTGTGTGAAATGAATACAGTTATAATAAGATGCACAAAGTCTTTAGGTATAAATAATTAAGTCCCATGTATCTTATTTTGTGCATGTAAGTGCAATGAATTGAGTCCATGACTGGGCTAATAATATTTGATGTTAAATCCCTGAATCAGTTATTTTTATGAGAAAATCAGCAGTACATATTATAGTTTGATTGCATAAATACTCTGGCTAAGGTCTATGGAGAATGTGTGTGATAAAGCAGAATCAAATCATTTTCAATGGGTTGGTGCTTTCAGTCACTAAAAATGTTCATTTTACTTCTTTCCTTTTCACCATAAGCAGAGGCGGGTAAAGCCCTCCGCACACAGAGCCAACTGGACCCGATTCGACTCATTTTCAATCAGGCTAGAGTCGCTTTCGCTCAGTCGGAGCCGATTCAACCTGTTGAATCGGCTTTGAATGACCTCCGACTGGCTCTTGACCGGCACTTATAGGAGTCCTTAGGCAACGTATACTGAGCTGAACCATCTGATCGGGTCGGGTCGAGTCGGCTCTGTGTGCGGAGGGCAAAATTGTAACCTTATTATTCTGTCTAATAGTATATATCTTTGTGATCTGAACTGTCTATTCAGTTGAACAGTATATATTTTTGAAAGAAATATGTTTTGTTTACATTGTGATGGAGACGTATTGTTGCTATGAAGTTGCTATGAATTTAATATGATAAGATGGTATCATGTGTTAAGAGATTTATTACATGTAATTTGGTATTCTCTTAAAAAACGACCTTTTATTTGAACTTTGCTTTTTTCCCCTTTGATTGTATTGTTGATATTTGAATTATTATATAAAATATTTTACCTGATTCTTGAATAATGTTATTCTGTAATTACATAAAACTTTGCTATTTAAAAGTAAATTTGCCATTTTAGGTTGCTTTTTAACTCAAATTTATTATTAGTATTAATGTTGATATAAAGTATTTTTCCTGAAACTTAAATAATGTTATTTGGGCGACCAATTTTGTTAATTCTTGCATGGATCTAACTTATGTATTTTTTTATACTGTATTTTCCTGAATATTCACATACAATAAACCTGATCTAGCAAGCACCTGTCTATAAAGATCAGCTGCTTATCTTATAGATTATTATCCTGCATCCATTCAGTGATCTTTGTGGATAGGTTGGTCTGTACTAATATACATCATTGTACTATGTTATGCTGAAAGCACAAAGTAATTCAGCATATTGTACATGTGCATATACATTTATATACTCCAGTGTGTTGTACATGTACAGTAGTCTCCACCTAATGTGGAAATTTTTACGGTCCTATTTAATTAAATGGTTTATGGGATTTAAGGGCCATCTACAAAGTACATGTATGTACGCAAATTATTGTCCGAAATTAACCCCCCCCCCCCCCACTCGTACACACTTTTTATGCATGTGGTTGAAGTGTGAACCCCCCCCCCCCCCCCCCCCCCCCCCCCCCTCTTGTGCGTACGTACTATGTAGATGGCCCCTTAACCAATAATTAAAGAAGTTTGCTCCTCTGGTGTGAAGGAATAAATATCAAAGACTTATAGTTATTTTACACTTGAAAAATGTGTGTGAATAGTTTGTATGATTCCATTGTGTTACTACTCGTCCTCTGCCCCCATTTCCTCCTTCTCTCCCTCTCCCCCCCCCCCCCCCCCAAAGTCATACTACGTACCCTTTGTGCAGTGGAACCTCTTTATAACGAGCACTGTTATAACTCTTGTAACTGTTATAAATTCACAGGTCCCGGTTCTATGTATCTTATTGTTTTTAACCCCTGATACAACAAGATATCTGATATAATGAGTTCAATTCAATGAACCGAAGGTGAATGAAGATTTTGTAGGATTAAATGTTATGTAATACAAATCGCACTCGCCATACTGTATCAAACAACGACAGACAAAGAATACACAAATATGAACAAATCACACGACCCATACTGTATCAAACGACAAAGAATACACACATATGAACAAATCACACTACCCATGTATCAAACAACGTTATTACACACATATGAACAAATCACACTACCCATGTATCAAACAACGACAGACAAAGAATACACACATATGAACAAATCACACTACCCATGTATCAAACAACGTTATTACACACATATGAACAAATCACACTACCCATGTATCAAACAATGACAGACAAAGAATACACACATATGAACAAATCACACTACCCATGTATCAATTAACGACAGACAAAGAATACACACATATGAACAAATCACACTACCCATGAAACAACAACAGACAAAGAATACACACATATGAACAAATCACACTACCCATGTATCAAACAACGACAGACAAAGAATACACACATATGAACAAATCACACTACCCATGTATCAAACAACGACAGACAAAGAATACACACATGAACAAATCACACTACCCATGTATCAAACAACGACGGACAAAGAATACACACATATGAACAAATCACACTACCCATGTATCAAACAACGACAGACAAAGAATACACACATGAACAAATCACACTACCCATGTATCAAACAACGACAGACAAAGAATACACACATATGAACAAATCACACTACCCATGTATCAAACGACGACAGACAAAGAATACACACATATGAACAAATTCTAAAGACAGTTACAGCAGATAGC
>JBAMJV010003275.1:0-67111 GCA_037951105.1 Echinarachnius parma
GTGAAGCAAGTTTTTGGACAGTGCATGGAAGCACTCAGATGAGGATCTAATATGAGGCCCGTATCCAGGATTTCTCAAGGGAGGGGGGGGGGGACAGGTTCGACTCATATATAAGGAAGGCAAATACAACGGGAATGGTCCAACTGTCCAAGAATGATGTTGACTGATTCACAACAGAGGCATGTCAGTTCAGTTATGGGGCAAGGCCGCAAGGCTCCATAATTGGTGTAACCAGGTTGTGTAAAGATGAAGGCCCCCAAAGGGGCAATATGGCTACCTACATTACCATCCATCCATACACCCATGCATTGCATTGCCAGGTGAGGTCATATAAGTTGTAAGTGGTCCAAGGGGAGTATTTTTACCCCCAAGAGCATTCCCCCAACGCTTTTCGATCCAATCTTTAAAACAATCCTCCATAAATAGGGATACATTTGACAAATCAAAACCAATTGAATCCTTCTGTCAACAAACAAGGTACAAGCGAAGTGTGAAAGCTTCATTACAAAATAACAATTTTGGTTGAATTTGGCAAAGTTTAATGGATCACTTTAATTACCCCCATGGATATTCCATTGCCGCCCACCCCATGCTGGCCGTGCCGGGCACTGTCCAGGGTCGTCATGGTCGCTGGTCTATTTCTAGCACCAGATGATGTCATGAAACCGGATGTGGCCATCGTACGAATTTTGATCTGGCGCCACGGGTACTGAAGCTGCAAGTTAACGTCTCCTATTACCGCAATGGCCGCTCCACACTCAAATCGGCCAATTTATTTTTTACGCGCCGCGTGTGAGCAATACTTTTGGAGGGTTAATTTAACGCTCCAGCCACGCCATGACTGGAATCAAAACGAGAGTTGTTAATGACACATGGTAATACGCCTGCGTGGTGACTGTGACGGGATTAATTACAGCCTTTACGAGTAGAAGTTGAAGTGTAAATAAATACACAATATTATTTTTTGCAACGGAAGGCTTTTATAATGATTACTTCTAGTTAACAGTACCTAGTAAACGATTATACATGTCATCTCGTATACAAGACAGTAATACCAATATGGATGAATTAAGACAAGACGTATTTTAATTATGAAGCAATTTACTTAAATTATAAAGTAAATCTTGAATAACATTGTCTGAATGCGCACAACAGCCTACATTTGCATTTCAAACATATTGTATTTATTTTTATTTTTTATTATTTATTTATTTATTTCAATATATTTTACCAGGGTGGCCCATTCAACAATAAGTTGGTCTCCCATGGGGCCCTGGGATACAGTATACAAACATTGTTGTTATAAAAACATGACTTTTAAACATCGTTACAAAAACATTTGAAATGAATTTTACGATTGTACATAAATATATAAATGTTTACATTAAAAGAATAAAAATATCAAGATACTTCAATTTATATACACACATTTTGAAGAGAAAAAAAAGTCTAATAGGGTTTATTCATAATATAAAAAACAACATAAATGTTGCTCACATAATTATTTCATCACTTAAATAACAAATATAAAAATACTGAACAATACTTAATAGTAAGATATCACTCATTACAATTTTAGACTATATGGCAAGGTTTTTGAATAAATATTGTTTCATTTTCTGTTTAAAAATATTCAAGGAATTTGAAGTTTTAATTTCAATGGGCAAATTATTCCAGAGGAATATAGAAGAATAAAATAAAGAATGTTTATATTGTTCTGTGCGAGCCCTAGGAATAATCAAATTCAAATTTGCCGCGTGTCTAGTATTAAATGAATGAGTATCAGAAACAAAAACAAACGAATCATAATAAAAATTAGAGGAAAGGCGATGAATACATTTGTACATAAATACACATTTAAAATATGTCACACGATCATTAAATGGTTAAACATTTCCTTGGACGGGGTATGAAAATTACAGCATAAAATCATCCTTGCGGCCCTTTTTTGTAATTTAATAATACGTTCTGTTTGATGAATAGAATGAACCCCCCATATCTCGCAACAATAATCAATTTGAGATTGAAACAAACATACATATAATAATTTCATAGTATCTTTTGGAACATAAGGCTTTATTCTCCTTAAAGGGATCTAGTAACTTTGTTGAGATGTGCAAAAACTGATGAATGGTTGATGCAATGTATACTGTTGTTATCTCATATGTCCTCAGGGTATTGTGTGAACATTTCAGGTCAAATGGACAATGTATGGCCAAGTAATGAGCGAAAATGCAAAGTGATATTGGGTGATATTCACCAACTCACTGCATTCACTTTGTACAGGGATGAAAATCTCGCCCGGAGATTTTCTTATCTAAATACTTCAATCATACATATCTTTGTAATGAAAGGGAAATTTGAAAAACTGAAAGCTGTCCCATGATTTTATTGTTAATACGAATACAACAAGGTATAAAGGAACCGCTAGAATTACAATTTTATTTTGAGGATTTGGACAATGTTACTAAGTCCCTTTAACATACTTAAACTAAAAAATACCTTTTTACATACATAATCAACATGTTCTGACCAATTTAAATGTTCATCAATAATTACTCCGAGACATTTAATACTTTTACATTGTCCCTTTAAATTTTATTTGCACATTTCCCTTATCAATTAATCTTTGCGGAGTACCTATAAATATTATATTAGTTTTGTCAACATTTAATGTCAATTTATTAGCATAGAGCCATAATTTAACATTATTCATATCTTCTTGTAATCTATTTTGAATATCAATTCCAGATGAACTACTGTAATAAAGGGTTGTATCATCAGCATACATAGTTACATGACAATGTTTCAAAGCCATCACTAAATCATCAATATAAATCAAAAATAAAAGAGGTCCTAATATGGACCCTTGTGGTACCCCGAGGGATAGAGACCTTTCATCTGATAGAGTGTCACGGATTATAACTCTTTGACTCCTGTTATTTAAGTAGGAGTTAAACCAATTTATAACAGGGTCAGAGCAGCCTATCTTACGTAACTTGACAAGTAGGATTTCCGTATCGACAGTGTCAAAAGCGCGTTTTAAATCAATACAAATAGAACCTATTACATGTCCGCTATCAATAGATTTCAACCAACTATCAGTCAAAGAACCAAGTGCTGCTGACGTTGAATGGCCGGGTCTAAATCCAAATTGAGAGTCATTCAGAACACTATGTGAGGATAAGTACGTATAAAGCTGCTTATGGACTATTCTTTCTATTATCTTGCTTACTACTGGTAATATAGATATAGGGCGATAGTTGTCTATTTTTTGATTTGCACCCTTTTTATACATAGGTCTTACTTTTGAACTTTTCCATTCATTTGGGTATATTCCAGAATTTAATGATAAATTAATTAATGTTGTTATACTTTTCAATATTTCATTTTTTGCAAGTTTCAAATGCGAAGCACTAATACCATCAATGCCAGTTGCTTTACAAGGGTCTAAATCTGAAAGTAATTTGTATGTATTATTCATGTATTTATATATTAACGTCTTATTTCAACAGGGTTGTTCTTTGCAATTAATTTATTGATTAAAACATATTACCTATTCAAATTGTACATAATTTGAATGCGCGCACGCACGGCGTCGCGGAGTGACGCTTGGCCACTAGTATTCACGTACGTACATCCATCAATATGTTGTTTAGAGCAGTTGTTTAAAGGGATAGTTGAGTTTTGGTATAGAGGGCGCTACACATAATAATTTTTTTGTGAGATAATGAAAAACTGAGTGTAAAATTTGAAAGAGCATGATATTTTAATGACAGAATAAACTTTATTTGATCAAAATCGGTTCAGAAACGGCTGAAATATCCATAAACGTAACCATTTGTAATATATGTGATGGGGCCCCACAATTATTAGATCATTTTGAACCAACCGTTAATTTTTTTTTTTTTTAATGCTTCCTCTTTTCAACATTTTTCAAAAGAAGTGTTGTTGATTATCACTCTAGCTAATCACTATTTTTACGAACCATCACATGCACAATATTTTATTTAAAATGGTTGAAACCAACGAGTTTTTAAAGAGCGCCTTCTTGAGTTTGAACGGCTCGTTTGTAATTTTGTATTCCTTTCAAGCATGGCGGAGTTATAATTATTAGTTTGTAATGTAATGGTGCAGGTTTTGGTTACTAAAATTCAGTTTGACCAAAACTGTACTCTCTTTACCAGAACTAAGTTAAAGTTAAAGTCTGTCCCGTACCAATGTTGGCACATAAGGCGGCGCCTATCTCCGTTTCATTAGCCCTAGGCCACACGTCAACTAAATGTAGCGAAAGTTACAGAAGGGGGCCAGTCCTCTGGTAACTCGTGTGATTAACTTTCCCTTCTCCATTCTATAAATGCCGAGTGTCTGGCTAGAAGGCAGGAGGTACCATTTTTAAAGTCTTTGGTATGACCCGGTCTGGGTTCGAACCCGGGACCTCCCGTGCATGAGGCGGACACTCTAACCGCTAAGCCACCATGCTCGGTACCAGAACTTAGCTATCCCTTTAATGTTTGTAATTACTTATTAAATAAACTAATAATACATATATAGAAAATATCATGTATTGTACAGCCCATCAACATCTTCACATACAGTAGCAAGTAAAGCATAGTTAAACTAAATATTCAAGGTAGATAGTAAAACACAAAAATAACAACGGTAAACGAACGGTAGGAAAACTAATTCCATATAATTATACAGTTTATAAATAACAAATTAGGTCTGCAAATTATTCATTCCATCTATATAGTTTTATAAATAGTAAATGAGGTCTAAATAAAAGAAGATAGTCTGACTTATTTTTAGAACATTCATTCAAGCGTACCTTGATGAGGAAGTTACTCTGAAAATCCACTTAATATTTCTCCGCTTCTCCATTTAAACAAATATAATTCATTACGTCTGACCCAGTTTCGTGGTGACAAGACAGTATGCATGAAAGCAATTGGCCGCTTTCTTAAAGATTCGGTTTGAAAGAGGCGTAGCCCAGTGGTGGAGAGGGGCGGCAAGAGGGGTTGTGTTTCTCAATAATAGAATATACATGTAGGTTTTTGCCGAAAACCAAATGTATTTATTATGATTTTAATGTATTCATTAATTATTGCTTGTATCTATTTAATCGTGTATTATATAATGTATACTGTTTCTATGTTTTGTGGTGTATTTCTTTATTCATTTGTTCATTCATCTATTTATTAATGTATTAATTAATTAATTAATTCATTCATTCGTTCATGCATTCATGAATTCATTCATTCATTAATTCGTTCGTTCATTCATTCATTCATTCATTCATTCATTCATTCATTCATTCATTCATTCATTCATTCATTCATTCATTCATTCATTCATTCATTCATTCATTCATTCATTCATTCATTCATTCATTCATTCACTCACTCACTCACTCACTCACTCACTCACTCACTCACTCACTCACTCACTCACTCACTCACTCACTCACTCACTCACTCACTCACTCACTCACTCACTCACTCACTCACTCACTCACTCACTCACTCACTCACTCACTCACTCACTCACTCACTCACTCACTCACTCACTCACTCACTCACTCACTCATTCATTCATTCATTCATTCATTCAGGGAGAGGGGAGGTGTTGGAGGGGGGGGGG
Organism: Echinarachnius parma; assembly: GCA_037951105.1. Classification (NCBI taxonomy): domain Eukaryota; kingdom Metazoa; phylum Echinodermata; class Echinoidea; order Clypeasteroida; family Echinarachniidae; genus Echinarachnius; species Echinarachnius parma. The sequence goes on from JBAMJV010003275.1 coordinate 5,641, forward strand.
GGGGGGGGGGCGGGGGGAGCAATGAGGAAGCCATATTTTCCAGAAACGGGATAGGGAGAGATATACGGAGGGGGGGGGGGGGGGGGGTACCCACTAGTTTTCTTAGCCACGTCACTGGCCATCTTCCTCAACATTCAAATACCAACAAACTATCAAAGTCTTAAAGAGGAAGCAGAGTTGTCAGTTCCTTTTAATTTTTGCGCATCAGTTATTACTGCGACCCAGAAACACACAAGATCATGTACCACAGTAATCCGTTTCACCGAGATTTGCTGACCGGATGATTCATAGTAGTTAGAGGGATATAAAGTAACTTTGTTGGCATGTGCAACAACGGGCAAATGGTATACCGTATGTCCCAAAACAAATTACAATCGGACTTTCTGCAACGATAACTTTAAAGATAGTGGATCAATCATAATGTTTTTTCAGGGTATGAAACTATAACTTATTACCTACATCGTGCAGAAAACCCTATTCGATTTGCTTCAGTGGTCATGGAGAATGGGGGATCTTTGTAAATCATGTCATGGGTCCGTTTCTTCCAAGTTTGACACTTGGATGCTCTTGGCACCCATATGAATGGAAATATTTTGCTCACAACTGTCAGGGCAACTAACAAATAAATTCAAATTCTGTGCATACCTTTACATCAATGGTGTGTACTCGTGTGAGGTTTTGTTGTTGAAAGATGTATTGATCTTGGTAAATCTTGGGGATCTTGGTAAATCATGTCAGATGTCCCTTCCCTCCAGGTTTTATAAGGAGACGCGTTGTCCATTGTGTTCATGCCTTACAAATACAAAGTTGTTCATTGTGTTCTCGCACACAAATATCTTTTGAGAAAGTGACTGCTTGTGTCCTTTCATTTTCAACTAACGAAATAAATAATGAATGAAATGAAGTAAAAGGGAATCATATTTCTGAGTTTTGCAAACATTGGTAAGGTGTGAAAATGAATGATTAAATAGAGAAATTAAATCATTAACTCATGGAAGACTTGATCTGAGCTCTTCCTCCTTTATGGCTTTCTCTTATCTGTTTTTTTGTTGTTGAGAGATCAATGCATCTTTCAACAACAAAACCTCACACGAGTACACAACATTGATGTAAAGGTATGCACAGAATTAGAATTTATTTGTTAGTTGCCCTGACAGTTGTGAGCAAAATATTTCCATTCATATGCTTGCCAAGAGCATCTAAGTGACAAACTTGGAAGAAACGGACCCATGACATGATTTACAAAGATCCCCCATTCTCCATGACCACTGAAGCAAATCGAATAGGATTTTCTGCAAAATGTAGGTAATAAGTTATAGTTTCATACTCTGAAATATCATTATGAGTGATTTACTATCTTCAAAGTTATCGTTGCAGAAAGTCCGATTGTAAATCTTTTTGGGACATACGGTATATCAAATGTGTATTTTTGTGATCTGAGATGTCCAGTGAGTGATGTGTGAAAATTTCATGGTAAATACATGTCATATGACCAAGTTTATAATGAGCGAAAATGTAAAGTGATATTTGCTTACTCATTGCACTGACTTTGGGCACAATTATAATTATCCAATAGATACTTATAAATGTATAAACTTAAATGGTTAATGTTTACTAGATCCCTTTAAATTGTTCATAATTTAACGGAACAGAAATTTGGAGAAAAAAACCCCCGAAAGTTGTTCCATGCTTCTATTGGTAATACGAACACAATGAGGTATGTGAGACCCGCTAGAGATCCAAATAAGTTTTGAGGATTTTGACAATGTTACTATATCCCTTTAAAGGTGGTTTGGATTCTTAACTCAGACGTGCGGTGCCATCTTGCAAACTCCTCGCAGACGGTGCGGAATACACACTGGCTCAGTGTTATGCAGTACGCACACACGAGCCTGGTTAAACATGACGATCCGCGGTGTAGCATCCCCACGCTTGAAAATTGTTAAAGCAGAAGATGTAATCACCAAATCGACCACCATCATCCATATTTATAAAACTGCACCAGCTTAGTATAATATATCAATCAAAGTCCACTTTGGATGCTATGGCTTTAAGCGACACATTATCTGGTGAGTAATGGTATACACGTATACACTGTGATCTTGAGTCCAACGAAATTCGTTATTATTGGACCCTGGGAATAAGCATGGTGTTCACGCATGCTACTCGACTTAAAGTGATATTTCCGCTTTTATTCATAGTCATGTTTGTAAACATGCCCTAAAATCCGAGAGGTGAATACTTATTAATCGACGGAAGACTTTGTGGACGCAGTTAGAATTCCACAATTAGACATTCCCATTGGATAGGCGTCTTTTGCCATGAGTGTATAATTTGAGGTAACTGGTGTTGTGATTTAATACGGCCCCACAAAACATTGTTTTTAACGAAACACAACCATTCCGCCTTTCTGACAAGACGATGGAGTAGCGCGTTATCAAATTAAATATATAGTATCCCTACATGTCTCATCCACAGTGGCGTAGCGTGGTCGGACTGATTGGGGGGGCACGAACATTATTGGGGGGGCACACCTTATGTATGTCTTTGTTTTTTCAAAAAATGTCCCCTTATGTTTTCTATTGTTTTTTCGAAATTATTGGGGAGGCACGTGCCCCCCCCCCCCCCCCGTGCCCCCCCGTAGCTACGCCACTGCTCATCCAAATAATAAAAGATTTGTTTAATGATTAATGGAGGCCGGACTCATGAGGACTCTTTCGGACTTATGTGGACTCATTCGCATTCTGCCGGACAAAACAAAAACCTGAACTTTTCTATTACTGTCGAAAATTAAAACGAGTGGCATTGACTTTTGGTTTCAGCGGCGTCGTACAAATACACTGAGCGGATGTATGGAACAGACTTCGATATGTGGCAATTTATCAAATAAATACACATAGTAAACGAACATATCCAACTGGTACTCGCGATATGGAGTATGAACTACTTTCACTTTGAAATTATGTAACTTCCTTAAATGTCCAAGACCCGAACTGTAGCTTTAAGTATTCCTTCTCTCTGCCCATAGCTACCCATGCTGCGCGGAAATCCACATTCCGAGATCTCATCACGTGGTAATTATGTCCGAGAGGAAATGTAAAACATGCCTTTCACTTCACATATTGAATCCCCTGTTTGATTCCTAGTATTATTCCTGTATGTGCGCTGAGTTATATCAGCCTACATAGAGGCAGATACAGGATAAGGGAACGCCCTCTCTCCCGATGAGAACACACTCATCCACAGCGTGAACACAGTGTGAACACACTGTGTTTCACAGTGTGGACCACAATGTTAAATTCGAGCGTTTTCACAGTGTGAAAACCAACCCACACTGTGAAAACACTGTGAGGGAACTATCGTCACAGTGTGAAATTGCCTGCGTTCACACTATTTATGTGAACAATTTCACAGTAATGTTCACAGTGTGAGTTGGCTTTGACACTGTGAAAACGCTCGAATTTAACATTGTGTTGACACTGTGTTCACACTGTGGATGAGTGTGTTCTTTCTGGCAGGCTATTCCGGTAATTTGTGCTTACTGTACTAGAAGGAGTAGGCCAGTAGCCAGGGGTGCGTTGGGTGCGTACGCACCTCCCGAATTCAGAAATGTCCACTTTTGTTGGTCTCGGGTCCACTTTTGATCGGTCTCCACCATCTAAACCAGTGGTCTCGGACGCCCCCCCCCCCCCCCCCCCCTGCTTACACAACTTGATCAGTGGTCTCGTTCTCGGCCTCGAAAGTTTTTGGCGACGGACACCACCCCCCCCCCCCCCCCACCCCACCCTCAAACCGTACATTTTTATCAAGGAACTTTCATGCCCTTTTGAATGTGATTTTGAATGTGGAAACAAAGTTACTTCCGTACTGAAACAAATTAAACGACTGGTAGGGAAAGACTGTAAAGCACGAGCAACCCAGGGGCGGATCTAGCTTTTTGCTAAGGGGGGGGGGGGGGGGTTTGACCCGAGCCGCGAAGCGGCGAAGTCCGAGCCGCGTAGCGGCGAGTGGGGGGAGAGTCCGAGAGGGGGGTGTCCCCCCTCTCGGCGATTTTTTGTGTTGCTATTTTGAACCTCCGTAAGTGACTTTTTTCACTTTTTTCACTGATACATTTTCACTTGGCAGCCCAAGGGGGTGGGGGGGGGGGGGGGGGGGGGGTTAAACCCCATAACCCCCCATCCCCTGGATACGCCACTGCAACTCACCCTAATTGCCCAATAATAATTAAATAACAACATCAACAACAACAACACCTCATCTCTCATGTGCAACCATTGTTCCTATTATAATATGGGCCGAAGTTCACGTATATAACATTCAATGACATGGTATTGATTTATCCCACTTGTTCTGTCGATTTTCTCACCCAAATCGGGAAGTACAATACGGAATGATTATAGATGTGTGCGAAGGGAAAGACCATATACATTTATTTGCAGAATCACAATGAGAGAGTGCATAACGGACATCAATTTTCTCACGCTTTTTCTCTTACAAATTAAAACAAAAAAACACATTATTATATCTGCCTTCGGAAAACGAAGGTTCGAACCAATATCTATTGTGCCCTGACATATATACTGTACATTTGTTCAAATTGTTAATATGTCTGTTTGTTTGCTATTATGTTGTTCTGTTGTTATTATTCATGTATGTTTTTTTTAAGACTAGCTTCAACACTAGTCACCAGATTTTGCTTTCAAGCGATTAACCGATTGCATGCATAGGAGCACCAGCAGCACCTTACAACATGCATGTATGCACCTTGTCCCCACAGCATATTACGGGGACTGAAATTCAGGGACGTCACGGGTTAAATGTAGTCCTCGCGAGGCTCGCATGGCTGTGTTACCAAATACTGCATATTATGCTAATTGTGTTTTAAATTTGATGGGGATTATGAATCAGGGAAGTCACGGGTTAAATTCATATACATGTATAGTCCTTGCTAGGAGATATTCTTCCATGTGGTACCATGTCAAGAGTTATTTACCCAGCCAGACGTGCCGCCGAAGAGCGCAACCTAATACTAATAAAGCCCAAACCTGAAACGACATTCTTAGCTTTCTTTACGATCTCACAGGAGAGGGACGACCTTTTCTGAACAAGAAGAAAACAGTGGCGTAGGGGGGCACGGGGCAACAATCTTTGGTGTAGTAATCCTATCTCCCTCCCCTATTTAGACTACCCATGCAACTTTATTAAGAAGAGACAGAGACAACATCCCTTGAAATCCCCACCATCCGCTCGCTGCCCCCCTCCAGTTGTGTAGGAAAATATAATACATAGTGCATAATACACTTAATTTGGATCAGACTGCATCACTCCATGAAGGGGGTGTTTCACAAAGATCCTAAGTCGAACTTAACGCTAAGTTGGAAAAACAATTATGGTTAAGTTCAACTTTGTGAAACAGGGATTTGTGTTCCCTCTTTGCCCCCTCCCCCTCCCCGAGACTGGCCTGACCCAGGATACGCCTTTGACAAAAAAAAAACATACCGAAAAGGAAAAGAGGATAATTATGGAACAACCCTCAGTACCCGACCTTTTTGGCGGGAAAATATTTACCAAACCTAGTGACCGTCTGACAACAAACCCGGCACCCCGTTAATATGTTTTTTGGATCCATTTCCTTCTCAAGTATGCCAATCACATATAGTTAGCGCACGGCTCACCACGTTACAGTATTGGATGACTTAATGTGGAAAGGAAATTACCAGAATGACGGACAGATTTTTTGTTTTGACCAACATTTTTCTCGCGGAAGAATTGACTGGACGTATTGCCTGGACGTTTGGGTGTGCATGCAAGTAAATACAGTAATAACTTTAGTCGTGGGCAGCCGCCGTAAGCATGGTAAGCCAAAGAAAACACAATCACACGTTTTTATATTTGCGTGTGACAGTCAGCCTCTGGAAGTTAGAAAGTGCCTTCAACCTTGTTTATCGCACAGTGCACAGAGTTTACTTTGTCTAGCACCCGCTCCTCAACTAACTCTCTCAAACTTTTTTTTTTATCTCTTTCTCTCCTTATCTTGCATTTTCTTCAACTTAATAAATATATATTTCCATCTTCCTCATCATTCTATCTTCTTTTATCTCACTCCCTTACTCATTCACTCCCTTCGCTTTTCTCCCTTTTTGCCCACATGTCCTTTCGTCTCTTCAATGTTTTTTGCTTCGATGGCAATTCTTGACCTATTTTTCTGTCCGTAACTCATCACCAAGTTCCCTCCTACTCACAGGTTTGAAAAATAAACAAAGCAGATCATTGTCTACATTAATATAGGCTTCCATATAACTCAGGAGAATTCTTACCCTCTCTTTCCGCCCCGTGTTGATTGACTATGGTTATGCAACTGTCATCTCGGACGCTGAATTACCCCGTATCCTTTCTTATCTTACCAATTCATGAAAATTGTTAGATACACCCCCTTTCTCTTCCCCGCCCTCTCGCTTCCAATTAACTCCTCTTGCTCCCCTCCGTTCCCATCCCCTCTTTAATTAATGTCACCCTCTACTTTCTCTTTCCCCCGCCCTTCTGATTTATGATAAATCTTTCCCCTCCTTCCCCCTATTTATCTCTTTGACACCATTTCACTTTTTTCTTTTCTTGTTTTTAAAACATACTAGTATGTCCATATTCCAATCGCCTCCTTCCGTTTCCTACTCTGTGAATATAAATGATTAATCTCCCTTAAGAATCTAGGTTAGATGTAAAAGTCCACTTAGTCATTCACACTTTTATCAAAATACCGTACCCCATCTTTCATTTTTTCCCTCGCACTTTATCACCCATGTTCCTGTTTTCTGTTTACGTAATTGATTACACCCATTTATGGATCTAGATTAGATGTTACACTCCTCACACTCACCCCTCGTATATCACACTCCTCCCTTTCTACCTCCCCCTTTCTAACGTTCCCCTTTTCTCTGCACCCCCTGTCTCTCTTTAACTTTCTCTATAATTTCCCGTGTCATTTTTCTGTGTTTGATGACAACATTTTATCCTGGATCTACTTTAGCTGTTTAGGGGTTCAATCATACTCATTCACCCCTCGTTTTTTCTCTCTCTCTCTTGCTCTCTCTCTCATCCTCTTCCTCTATCTTCCAATTTCTTTCTTCTACCCTTTTCTTCATGTTACTTAACCTCTTCCCTACTAGAATTTAATCTTAATACAGCGTCAATATACAGACCCCACCCGGTTCAGGTAGGCAAATGGTTAACTGATAAGTGTCCCCTCTGGACTTGAAGTAAATGTAATATATATTTCCTCATACATTTTCTAAACCCAATACTTGCTTCGTATCTACCCTCTTTTTCACACTCTCTCTCATTTTAAATTTTGTTATCATCAAGTTCCTTCCTTAATTCCTTCTTCTTTCTTTTCTTACATTTCTTATGTATCAACATGTTTACCTTTATTCTAGTTAAAGCTCTACAGACAAGAAAACTACCTCAAAATTGTGTTTTACTGTATCTAAGGTAGATTTTCATGAAGATTACTAATACAAACATATTTTCCTCGTGGGAAAACCCGGTAAAATAAAAAAAATCAACTTGTAAATTGACTTTAGGAACCCCCGTAAATAAATTGAGTCCGGGCGAAGAAAAATGATGTCATCTTTGTGACGTCACATTTGGACAATCGCAGTATAGCTTGGTACTCTATTGTCATAGACGTACACGCTGAGTGCATCTACTCACGTTGACAGAGAGATATTATTTCGATTTTTTCAATATTTGCAAACATTTGTTTAAGTTTATATCATGGAGGATCCACACTCTGTTGTCATGCTGCATCCTGCTACAATGCATTCCTTAGGGATTTTCAGTTAAGCCTCAATTTCCAAGCAAATAAGAGTTTGTTTTACTAGCAAGTCAAAGGCTCTGCATGTAAACCATGCACGTTCGTTCTTTGTACTCCGTGCTGTGGTCCTCATGTGACGTCATGACCCGATGAGCACGTACGAACACGCGCGCTCCGCTATAAATAAACCTTTTTTAGGAGTATGGAACGCCGATGCGAAAAACAGCTAAAAAATTGCATGAAATTTACCTTTTTTGCCCAACTTAAGGATTTCTTTGAAAAAAAGAGTGTGGTATATCAATATAGACACATATTCAAAGCTATAAACCTGCATCAAAGCCGGGATTTCACCATACCTTTAACACGACTTATATACGCACACTCAACGATCTAAAGTAGATGTTAAAGTAGACTAGCTGACTTACTCGTTCCCTTCTCCCCCTCTCTTATTTCATTCACACCTATTATTGAAATTGATTCATACCTTTCTATACTTCTTTATTTCTGGCTCTTTTCCTCCCACTCTGACATTTACCACGTGTCTCTTTTTCCACGGCCTGTCTCATTCTACTTCGCTGTCTGGCTGTTAACATAAATAATTAGAGTCCCTCCGGAATCTAGAGAGGATTCCAATTAGCCAATTCACTTTCTTTTCCTAGCCCTCGGTTTATCCCACCATCTCTAAATATATATTATCCCTTCTTTCCCTTAACCCTCTCCCTCTCCCCTCTACCCCTTCCACTTCTTTGCACCAATCCCCCTTCCTCCCAATATACCAACCGCCCTCTCCCCCTCCTCCTCCCTCCTCTCACTCTCTCTTCCCACCCCATCTTTACCCCTATCACTCCATCACACAATTATTGCCCCTCCCTCTCAATATGCATACCACCCCTCTCCCCCTCATCCACCCTTCTCTCTCTCTCGCCACCACTCTCTATCCCCTTCCCCTCCCTCCCAATAAACATACCGCCCCTCTCCCCCTCCGTCTCCCTTCTCTCTATCTTCTTCCACCCCCTCTCCACCCCTTAATCTACTTCACACTTCTCCCTCTCCCTCCCATCCCTACCCCTCTCTCCATCCCCCCATTGGCTTATGTATCACCCCTCTCCAACAACTCCTCCTTGCTCAGTACACGTAACTGATTACACACCCTCCGGGGTCTAAAGTAGATGTTAAAGTACTTGTACACTAACACACCCTTCCAACTGTATATCTTGCTCTTTTTAAATTTTTTTTTATCAAGCTATATATCCAGTTGCAGAGATAGAGTGGTTGGACTGATATTGAGGAGGTGTCGCAAGTTACCGGGTGTGGTGGTGGTGGTTGGGGGGGGGGGGGGGGGGGGGGGGGGCACATTTTATTTATATATGTTTAACGGATTTTTTCGGGTCAAATTATAATGTCGGGGTGGGGCACCTTCCGATATCTACGGTATCTATCTATCTATCTATCTATCTATCTATCTATCTATCTATCTATCTATCTATCTATCTATCTATCTATCTATATATCTATCTATCTATCTATCTATCTATCTATCTATATATCTATCTATCTTTCTATCTATCTATCTATCCATCCATCCATCCATCCATCCATCCATCCATCCATCCATCCATCCATCCATCCATCCATCCATCCATCCATCCATCCATCCATCCATCCATCCATCCATCCATCCATCCATCCATCCATCCATCCATCTATACAGCTATATATATTATGTATGTCTGTCCATCAATATTCATTCTCTCTCACCCTCTCTAACCCTTACCCAACATCTCTCTCCAATTTGATAAATCTCCTCTCCAAATTCCTTTCCTTTCCGCATCTGCCTTAGAGTAAACATAACTGATTAGAATCCCTGGGGGATACGGAGTGGATGTTAACTCCCCGTACTATGCAGGCTGACACCTGCGTGTTAACGATTCATTTACCCGGTTCTGCCAAACTGCGCCGAGAGGCTCCTTTCCTACATGCATCACTGGGGGTGTTTCACAAAGATCCTAAGTTGATCTTAACTCTAAGTTGGAATCTAAAAAATATGGAAAGCCATTAGTTTCTTTGAAAACAAATTATAAAAGTCCTTTTTAAAAGGCATTAAATGTTGTTTCAATTCATAAATATGTTTCTGTTATCAAAGAGATTTCATGTTCTTCTTGTAAAATTTATGATAAGTCTAAAATAATTGCACTTTTTTGCTTTTTGGTATATTTTGTTCTAAGGCTACAAATGGCTTACCATACTTTTTAAGTCCAACTTAGAGTTAAGTTCAACTAATATGATCTTTGCGAAACACCCCCATGGTTTGTTTCAATTTTTGTCACACCACCGAGCACTTTTTACTTTTTTTGTTTGCAGTTCACGCGGGGATATTTCGCGTCCAGACGATAATTCACATAATGTTGGAATAAATGCATGTGTGTGGTTGTCTGTGTGTTTTAGTATGTGTAGGTGTGACACTATTGGTGTGTTTGTTTGATTGTGTGTGTGTGTGTGTGTGTGTGTGTGTGTGTGTGTATGCATGTTTGTGTTTACTTGTGTGTGTTTGTGTGTATGTTTGTTTGTGTTTGTTTGTTTGTGTGATTTGTATGTTTGTTTGTGTTTGCGTGTGTGCGTGTGTGAGAAACTTTGTGTGGTTGATGTGTTTTTTTATGTCAACGTGAATGCATGCATGTGTGTGTGTTTGTGTACGTGTTGGTGTGGCTGGGCGAGGGTGATTGGACGTGTGTTGTGCATTAAGTTGTATGTCTGTGTGTATGTATGTGTATGTGTGTGTGTGTGTGTGTGTGTGTGTGTGTGTGTATGTGTGTGTGTGAGTGTGTGTGTGTGTGTGTGTGTGTGCGTGTGTGTTTGTTAGAATATAAGTGTGTGTGTATGTAGGAGTGAATCAATTAAAGTTCCTAGGATAATAGGTACCCTATACCATTTAAAGCGGAAAAAACATGTCATTATGAATATAATTACGTCTAATGATACGATCAATTATGCATCATGGACGTTGGCGTGTACCGATCACGGTAGCTAAGTGGTTAGAGTGTCCGCCTCTTGCACGGGAGGTCCCGGGTTCGAACCCTAACTGGGTCATACCAAAGGCATTAACAATGGTACCTTCTATAGCAAGGCCCTCGGCAATTATAGAATATAGACGGGACATAGACACACGGAGTTACCAGGGGACTAGCCCCCTTATTTAGCTTTAGCTACTTATACTGTAATAGATGTGTGGCCTAGGGATAATGGATCGGAAATAGGCGCCGCCTCATGTGTAAAATTGGCACGGGAAGGACTTTAACAAGACGTATACATTTTCCTGGTATTCCCCTGTTCTTGTGTTAATTATTTTTTGTCGATTATTTGAAATCGTATTTGAATTATTCTAGTTGACATTTTCTTTTGCCGCATCCAGAGTTTGAATCGATTGTCTTGCATGCCCAGACAGACGACTTAAAAGTTAATATAATGTTTACTTACATAATGGTGGATATCAATCTAAGTAAAACAACACATTACATAATGATTTCCAATATCGTTGATAATTTGATATGTTATCACAGAGCTTACACATATGACACTAATAAATTATTAACGATATCAAGAAAAAATACATAAGAATCAAGGATAATGAAAGATGTTAAAGGAATTTTAAATGCTAAATAATGCGTTGATGTGAAAAGCCAGGGAAGGAGATTGATAAGGGTATTATATAGTAATGGAAAACATAATTAATTTGCCAACGGTATAGCTCAGACATTTTGTTAAAGGGATCTAGTAACATTGTCCAAATCCACAAATATTGCTTACAACTCTAATGGTTCTCTCATATACACTGTTGTATTCGTATTACCAATAGAAGCATGGAGCAGCTTTCGGTTTTTCGAATTTCCCTTTCATTAAAAGAGGTATTTACGGTTAAATTGTTCGAATGTTTACTTATCCACTGGAAAGTTATAACTGTGAACAACCTCAGTGCAATGAATTAGCGAATATCACTTTGCATTTTCGCTCATTATTCGGCCATCTAATATCCAGTTAATGTGAAAAGTTCACACATTACTTAGTGGACATATCAGGTCACAACAATACACATGTTATCAACCATTAATCACTTTTTGCACATGTCATCAAAGTTACCAGATCCCTTTAAATCTCTATATCCCGCCCCTTAATTACCGTGTGCATCTCCTGTAAATGAAATGTAACACCTCAAGGATTAAACAGTCCTCGGATTTACGCCTTGGTCGCTTGAATCTTTGATTGTGATTTATTGTGAGTGATTGGATCCAGTTTGTAACGGGTTGTGATTTAACGAGTTTAATTGTAAGAACGACCCCCCGAAGAGGCATACTCCTCTTAACTGCGAAAATGAGCGGGAACTGACAATTAATTGATGTTTTGCGAGCTTGGTATATATTACAACCATGCATTCAGTACACACAAATATAACAAAAATACAATTATCATGATAAGAGTAGAAGAGCTTTTCACTTAACCACAAAGCATTGCATAGTCAACCACGATTGTTTAAAGTGGACTTCCATACGATTTCAATCTTCTAATGATTGAAAGACAGATATTCTAGGTCAATAAACACAATTTTGTATGAAAAAAGTATGATTGTGGGTTCTTATAATTGGTTTTTAAATTCTAATGACACAAATTCGCGAGCGAGCTTGTTCTATCCAACAATGCACCAATTTGTGACGTGCGACCCTCACTATGCGCCTATAGTATATCCCCTAATGTAGTACACATAAATGTTGTGAATTTTTTTGCTATAATCTTGGAAACAGTTTTTAATTTGGTCTAAATACATTACTGATGAGAAAAAGTGATGTTTCCATTTTTTATTTTTGGTCCCAGGGTGAATTTTGGCGATTTTAAAGATAATTAGCTAATTTGCATATTTGTGAAATAAGGTCAGGGGTCATTTTCTATCTAGGAATAGTACAATATTGATAAAAACTAGTATTCTAGGGTATTTTGGGGCATGGATTCCATTTCCAGTGCTCGTTTGTAAGTGCTGTATGGGAAACACTCTGAAATCCAAGATGGCTGCCCCCAATTTGCATATTTTTTAATATTATTGATTTTCAGTGGCTACAGCCCCTAATAAGCAATAATTCCGGATTATTATTTGTTAGTTATGTTCCAGGTATGTATTTAAGATATCAAAGATGAGTTGCCATCGTGGTAACCTCTAGCATTGCATATTATTTGCATAATTATGTATTTTACCTAATTTGCATATTCCCCCAAATCCAGTATATTGGGAACCCGGCGAGTAAAAAAGACAAGTAATACAACTTTTCCAAGGTTTAGGGGGGCAACAGATCCATTTTTGATACTTATTTACCTGTATCACCATGGCAACCATCTCAAATCCAACATGGCTGCTCCCTAAATAACACATGTTATGATACACGATTATATTATTTCGGTTATATTAGATTAATATTATAATGTTTTGACTTTTAATTATTGGAATAAGCAACCAGAATACTTTAATCACAATGTAGTTGTTTGCTTACAGTAAACAAATCATAATTTTATAAATTAAATGCAATTAAAGTAGCAAATAGCATTATTTACTTTAAAATGACGAAGGCCGCCATCTTGGATTTATGTGGGTTGCCAAGGTGATACGTCAAAATAAGTATCATAAATGGATTCGTTGCCCCCTAAAACCATGGAAAAGTGGTATTTCTCGTTGATTTCACTTGCTGGGTTCACAAAACACACACATTTACATGATTTCTGGGAATATGCAAATTAGGTCAATAATCAAATTAAGCTATAATTATAGGCATTGTCAGAGGTTGCCATGGTGGCAACCAAGCTGAAGTATCTTTAATATACATTAAGAGCCTAATTTAATCTATATGACCTGTAATTAATACTTATTAGAGGATGTAGCTACTGTAAATCAATAATATTCATAAATATGCAAATTAGGGGAAGCCATCTTGGATTTTAGGGCGTTGCCCATACGACACATGAAAATGAGCACTGGAAATGGATTCCTTGCCCCATATTACCCTGTCATGGTTGTTTTGATTACTACTGTACTATTCCTAGATGGAAAATGACCCCTGACCTTAGTTCAGAAATATGCAAATTAGCTAATTATCTTTAAAATCGCCAAAAAATACCCTGGGACCAAAACAAAAAAATGGAAACATAATTTTTCCTTTTCATTGATGGATTTAGAACACATTAAAAACCATTGCCAAGATTATAGCAAAAAAAAAATGCTGCTTTTCATAACCTGATAGACTACTATCTATGTTTTTACACTGCAGCGAATGTGTTATTTTGATCGGACCAATACAATGCTCGATCATGAATAGTTTAGTCCACGATGCGCCACTCAACCGTTGAATCGTTTGAAAATAATTGCCTGCCCAAAATTGTAACACGTTTGGCTTTCATTGGAATTTGAATAGACACAAAGTCCTGTAAACGTGGTTTATTGAATTTGCTGGCTCTGTATGACCGGCTATTACGAATGACACATGCAGTGATCACGATGCAGTGGCACCGGATTCAAGCCTACTCAAGAAATTGAGCAAAGTGAGGGTGCTACGTAAGGGACTCATGATTGTGTGCGGTAAATTTAATTATTTTCTCAGAGTTAAGGACATTAGACAAATCTCTTTAAAATCAACCAAAGAGAGTCAAATCCTGAAAATATTCAAGCACATTCCCAGATTTATTTCAAATATACTGCATTTAAAAAAAAAATCGTCCGGAATTCTCCTTTAATGTCGTTTTTTTTTTTTTTTTTTTTTTTGGGGGGGGGGGGGAAGTTTGGGAAAAACATGATTGTGGGGTAATTATTAATATGAGGAGGACTTTTTCATACAACGTTCAAGCGTATTCATTTCTTATCCATAAAATCATTTATTTTGTTTGGGGGAGGGGGCTAGGTATCTCACAGGGGTGCGCCCCCGTAACCCCACGCCGCTAGGACGCGACGAGAGAGCAAGCACATGCGGTGGCCGGCGCGCCCAAAGTCTGCACTGGATAGTTATCAGGATCTCTCATTTTCTGACCCGCACTAGTTCGCGGCTGCTCTCAACTCGCGCTTTGTGCAATATAACATTTCGCTGCCCTGATAACGGCTACCCTGGGCGTACGCAGCGCATGCAAGCTGCACTCATACTGAAAGTTTTGGTATAACATAATGGTATCGCACCAGCTAACTCAACTCGCACTGCGACTGTTTTCGCCGCTATCATTCGCGATTTCGCTCCCTGTCGCAAAACAACTATAATAAACAGCACATGCCGGCCGGTGTGGCGCGCGCCCGTCAAAGAGCGCCAACATAAAATTCACAGACAGAAGATAGAAGGCACACACGCACTTTTATTGCTACCGGTACCCCTCTCCCATCACACATGGTACCAGATCCATCCATCCACCCGGCGCATACCGTACCCACCATCCGCCTCGTATGTACATGTCATGTAGTATAATCAGCCCTTATATTAAACCCCCTACGGTCTAACACGCATACCGGGTACGTGGAACCAGAGGGTACTCTATACGTTTGGAATATATCACCACCACATGACCACCCCGCAAGCTCCCTCGCTCGCTCGATCGTTCTTCATCTACCTCCGATAACGAATTGCATTAACTCGATTGTTTTTTTTTCCCGCCAAAAGTGTAGCAACTCCAAACGAGACTGTATAGAAGTTAAGGAAACAACTGGAGGAAAAATTAATCTCATTTGAGCCATGATTTTCGTCTAATATAACTGTGTTAGTCTCTTGCTGAAAATTGTGTACCCCGTTGTGAAAGGAGAGCACGGCTTGGATGATATTTGAGTGGAAAAGTGATTTAACTTTTTGAAGTTCTGTATGTGTGGAGAGCAACTTCTTCCAAGTGCAGTGTTAAGTTCAACAGCGCATGACACTGCACAGGAGAACATTTTTTATTTAATTTCTCAACAAGTATTAAATGGTTCTTCGTTTGTGGATAAGCAATGACCCAACTACGAAGGAAATACACGTTTTGACTCTTTTTTTCGTTTAATTTGATACCGTACGGTGCGTTTTTAAGAATCTGTTTGATTCCATTTTGACGTGAGTGGTGTGGCTCACCCTGTGAATATTGTAATCAGTGAACAACGGTGTCAAATGAACCTTCTTTTTCCTAAAGATAATAAATTCGTCCAATCCGTGAATGTCTGGGCAATGATGGAAACAAACATTATTTCGCCTAGAATTATGAATTCTTTCTTGAAGATGTGATACTAGTAGTCGGAAGAAGGAAACGTTTTGAGAACAAGCATCACTCCGCCAAGAATATTTTTAACTTGCTGCTGGAGAATCGTTGGAAAAAAACGAAATAATTATATTAACGATTTATTCTTTTAACAACTGCAGTAAACTCTGTCTAATATTAATATGACACCATCCAGATAATACACCAATGATTGTTGCCATTGATTGATACGCGATTGGTGCACATGCAGCATTTACAAAATGTGAATATGATAGCTGTGGCGTGATTATCATAAATAATTATTGACGTATCTCCTGCCTTTGAGAACCCCACTACGCTCAGTGGCGTTCCTAATCATCTTAACTTCTTCATAAATTGATTCCAAGAACAAAATAATTATAATGAATTGTGCCTCATCGTTTTCTCGTGTTGTCGACGTATTGGAGATCATGTGAATTATTTCTGTAGATAACTTGGCAAATCTACACAGACCGGCCTTCATGACAGTCAAATTATAACACGATACTCTTGTGTTTTGATAGTCGCATAAGTTCAAATTGAATTTATCTGCAAGAACGTTTCCTAAGCTATGAAAGGTCCGAACGATGTGGTACACTTTTCGCTATTGATATAGTAGTTTGAAGCCTGTGTGTACGTGTATACGCTCACATCTCCTCAAATTGAAATTCATTTAGTATCTACAAGACATAGGTAAACGTTGCGCCCGTGACCGGTTCGGCGCTAGAAGAGTTAATTAGCCTTCAGGTGTTTTGTTTATCTTCGCATAATTATTATATTCGCTTCAGATCGAATTCATCTGCAAGATATATATTATGTGAACGTTGCAACCGTGTCCACACTGGTGGCATTTGATGACTTATGTCCGTGTGTAGCTCATTCTTGCATCAGTCTATTCACTACAAATTGAATTTATCAACGAAATATACTTAATTGCTGTATCCGTGACCGTGCCTGTATACTAGAAGACTTATAAGGCCGTTTATTCTTATACTCACAATCTAGTCACTTCAAATGAAACTAATATCAACGAAATATACATCATGTTGTAACCGTGATTGTGCATCTTTCTCGTACTAGACGACTTAAGGCCGTGTGTTGTGTTGTTTATGCTCACATTCTATTCAATTCAAATTTAATTTATCAACGGGAAAAATAGGGGTGCCCCGTTCCCCCATCACGCGCGGCCGCTCGGCTTGGTCATTGCGCATCTAGCTGTGTGATGCTTTTCCAAGGAAGTGATGTTAAAAAGTCCTCCACTCACTTTGCTCCATCGCTCGCCTCCCCACTCAACTCACCTGTCTTCCGCACACTGCATATTTTCTTTTTTTACCGTCAGCAACCTTCATTTTCATCAACTTTGGTCTTTGGAGAAGAAAGGGCGAGCTGGATATATTCATATAATTTATTAAATTTAGCAGCGAGCACCCCTTACTATACCATTAAAAACCTCGCTAATGCTACGGGGTATGTCACGTTTTAGATTGCTTAATATCAACCCCCTTTTTGAATGTGTTCCAGTTTAGCAACGGACTCGTCGAACAACGAACACCCTTAACAAACATTGAAAACCTCGCAGATGCTGCGAAGGAATATTGCATTTTAGTTGTCCGATTTTACAGCAACGGATGACTCGTTAAGTTAAATCAAACTTTAACTGTAACTCTTTATCTGCACGTGTGGTGCTATATCTTTTGTTGACAACACGTCGGTAACTGTTATATCGGGAACATCATTTTGTTTAAAGAGGATTATCATCTTCGTTTTCGAAAATGTGGATAGTTTAACCATTTTAACCCCAACACAAATCGGCGGGACGATCATCCGTTGACCTTACTTCAAGGAATTACGGCTATATAAATCTGCACATCACATATTTAATACAAATCAATTTAGGAGACCGGGGGATGTTACACTATACTTCTAAACGTATACCACGGAATGAAAGACAGATAACGGATGGGTCTCTGAATGGAATTCGCGGTTGGTGTTCAAGTACTATTGGGGTAAGTACATTATGCCTTAGTCTATCTATACAATAATATATTACTATAAGTGCATATTTCAAAGTCATTCCTAATGTCCCACGCCCCCCACCCCACGCCAGACACACATACCGGAAAAAGCTTTCCCGCATAAGAGCCATGTATTGGCTTGTTTGTGAAACGCAATGAAACGAGGCTCTTCGGTGGCAATTCGGTGGCTATGCCGTAGTTATACGTAGCGATACGTGACAACTACTATAATATATAGGTTCATGTGCCAATTAAGGGAAGGCAGAGCAACATTCTCAAGAAGTTCCAAATTCTGCCACGACATAGCTATTGTTACCAGCTCTGCTTTCCCGTGAATGACACGAATGCACAAGCAGTTGTTGCTACATATTGCCACGTATCGCCACGTTTTGCCACGGAATTGCCACCGTATAAGCCCCGTTTCGTTGCATTCCACAGAGATGCCAATACGTGGCTCTTAAGGCTTTATGGGTGTGTGTGACTGTGATAAAAAGTCTGTATATTATTATTATTAAAAGTGTATCAGTCAAAGTCATTCCTACGTTTGCGGGAACACCGCTTCGCGCCTCCAGTTTAGCCAAGTTATAGAAGCGTCCTAGACCACAGTGCATCTTCCGGACTGGTATAGGACGGCTCCCATCTAAAGAGCAGAGGCAATGTGAAACGACATTTTATGGGAGTGCTAAACAATATGATTTTGAATATTAGTTTTATATGAATGTTATATGAACGACATTGATACAAATATTATAACGAAATTGGAAACAATAGTCTTTCTAGACTGACCGCCAGTAAAATAATGATGTCTATTAAACATGAATGGATCTATTATTAGTAACATTGACAAAATCCACATAATTTACTTACAACTCTAGCGTTTCTCACAAACCTCATTGTTTTAAAAAATCGGCAGTTGTCATGAATCGTTACACCATCAAATGTTACATTAACGGATGAAAATTCGAAGTCAAGTATATTATTTTCATGTGAATTTTCAGGCGCTCTCCGCAACAATTTTCGGTGGAAATATCATGTACATGTATTGCGTATTGCTGTGTATACATACCAACAGCTCTCACGTTTGATTTCAATTATTCTTTATAGCTCCGATAAAGTTTAATACGAGGTCCCTATATATAAAAACCCACCATGCGCCGGCGGCGACAGCGGCAAATTTACGTTCACTGTTTACTGGCATCTCCGTAGCTATTAGCGATCTAATGTCATGATTGAATATTGATAAATTTAGCATCAAGTGAGCTTTACTGCGAATTAACGACATCTGCATGGGCCCCCGTAGCAACTGGGCGAAAATAATGATCGTAAATATGTATATATATCAACCATCATCGCCGGGAGTATATTTGTATTTTTTGGATGGTATAAAGCACGGATTGGTGACTCATGTGATTAATTATGGAGTTTAACCCGTTTGAAGCCGACTCCAATATTAATATGTGCTGTTGGTTTATGACAGAATGCGTGGTATATCATGAACACAATCATCATCATTATTCGTAGCGAACGGGTTAAAGGTGCACCTGTAAAGTGTCAGATATTGCCCAAAATGACATTTGAGACTTCAATCCTGTACCAAAATCATTGTAAGATATGTCAGAATGATGTGTGAAAGTTTCATTGAAAAAGAACACTGCTTTCCTGGTTAAAAAAGCGAAAATATGCGTCAGCTTTTACAACGGACGTTTATGAGGTTTATGACCGTTAATTAACGCTTTTGAGCTGAATGAGATATCGTCATACTAAAGGGGCATTTGAACAAAATCTAACCCTATTTCATTCTTCTCTTATCATAAGCTTAACAATGCGGTAGAAGAGAAACGAGGAAGCTCCAAGTAATTTTCGAGGAGTTAGACACTTTACAGGCATCCCTTTAATATAGGATTTCTCGGTCAATTTCGTAAGTTGGCCACACAAATTCATTTTGTGTGCATTCAATTTCGCCGATTTTGTCACCGCAGCAGTATTTTGCAGTTCAAAGTCGTTTTTTAGCATTCGAATTCATATAACAATCATTCGAAAACATTTTGTTTGCATTCGATTAAGAACGTGTTTCTATTTCGTAAAATTGTCATTCAATTTAAAACGAGAAAATTTGTGATTACGTAATACCACCTTCCGTGAAATCCGTTGACGGAATTGAATGCAAATAGCGTGTTTTTTAAATTGAATGCTAACAATGGTAAATCACTTGACCGAAGAGCTAAATCGTATGAAAAAAAATGCAATTTTGAATGACATTTGCAAGCCTTCAGCTCAATTTCGCGAAATTGAATGAAACGCTTATCAAAACGAATGAGAAGCTTACGAAATTGGCTGAGAAAACCTATATTATCGGGTATTTGGCAAATCTAGGAAGTGCATGCAGTATATATTACATCTCTTAAAGGTGCACCTGTAAAGTGTCTGATATTGCCCAAAATGACATTTGAGACTTCAATTCTATACCAAAATCATTGTAAGATATATCCGAATGATGTGTGAAAGTTTCATTGAAAAAGAACACTGCCTTCCTGGTTAAAAAAACGAAATTGTCTATGCATTATAGCATGCTTTCACAAAGGATGTTTACAAACATGTATGAAAACTATATGGTTTCAATCACGGTTTAAAACTATGGAGAACTATACAGAAACAAAATAAAGGTCTATATTATGTTCTTAGATTAAAAAATACAAACTAATGCTTTTATTCTTAATAAGATAGGTACAGACTTAGTTATCAGAAAGGGAATTATGGAAAGAAAACTTGAGTACTTTGGGCACATCGTTATAGGAGAACTGAAGGTGTTAATAAACAAATACTCCAAGGAGTATTTGAAAGAAAACGTGGTAGAGGTCATCCACCATTATCTTGGACTGATGATATAAAGAGGGTGTCTGGAGAAGGAATGAAGGGTGAAACACACTTTTTGGCATAATATAGAGTTGTATGGCATGCTCTCGTGAAGACCACAGCAGCGCTCTGCAGCGCCACCTGAACTTGATGATGAAGATTTTTCTTAGATGGTGGATTGTATTCGGTGCCGCTGGTAAGCGAGCAGCAACGACCGAAAATTAACAGATTTGATTTCACGTTCGTACTTTTGTACAAACAGAAATTCAAAGATTTAAATATGGTTTATGTCGTGGTTTACACAAGCCTCAGTTAGAGTATTACAGCCCTTATGACCAAAGTAGTGACCTATAATACGCATGGAAATATTTCCATAAGTATTTTAGGTGTATACCCGTCAAAATGCATGGAACTTTATAATATACTATGAGATATCAACCAAGTATTATATTTTTGGGGATTGTGATCTTTTGTATCATGGTTGCCTTGAATAAACTATTGTGCATTTAAAAAATAATCAGAAATGCTATAATAAACATTGGGTAGAATGCGATAATGCCTACCTTATATTATATTTAACAATAAAAGTTGACCCAATTACGCTGTGGAATTGGGTCAGCTAATACTATAGCTTCATGCAATTGTATGACTATTTGTTGTTGTTGCTTGAACGATTAAATGAATAATTTAGATAAGCTATAAAGAAGTCGGTATTGTGGTATTATAGGATCCCCGAAGGCTAAGACCCAATTTGGTACATAATGGTGTATATTATTGTATGAATATGTTTATTTTTACGTACACTAATTGACAAGCAGACACAAACAACTGTGATTTTGTTTATTTGAATATTTAAAACATATGACAAAAATCAAGTGAAAAACAATTAACTCATTCAAGTAATATTGCCCAACACAAACAATGTCTCGCATAAACACAAAACATTCCCGAGGGAACCCTATTTTCTATGTTAATTTTGTCATTTATATTATATATTTCCGGTCAGTTTCTGACTGTTGGAAATAATGAAACATGTCTATGACAACATTTTAAAGACATCAATCACATTTGCTGGACAAAATACCGTGAGGAGCGTGTGTCAGTATAATGATAATTATCATGCGCCGCTTCACGCAAAGAATGGACCCTATAGTACATGTATATTTTCGTGTGTTCCCGCGGGAAATCATTATAAGAACCTTTTGATGGACGATGGGGTTGTGTTTTTTGGTGGGAAAAAGGACAAGAAACACATTGGCTGAAGAAAGGATCCCTGTACAGAACGTACTGATAATTATCTTGCCCGCCGCGATACGGTATTATGCAGAATAATAGACCGATTGTATATTTTCGCGGATATATTCCCGAAGGGGTCATGGAATTAATAAGAATATATTTCGATGGGATTTTGTCTTTCGCGGGAAAATGAAACACATAAAAGAAAAGAAATACACTCTTTGTAGTAACTCTCATTGTATTGCCCTTACAAAGATCCTGCTAGGATTGAAATCTGGGCTCCATACGACACTTCACATATACGGAACCGGCTGCAATAATATTGAGAAGGAAAGAAATGAAAAATCTCGTCAAACATGTCATTCATTGGTAACAAACTGTTGTGAAGTAAAGACTTCTTGTACGACAAAGCTTTGTTGTAAGATTCATTTTAGACGATAGATTATGGTCTTTAGACTTTACCATATCTCGTGCCATAAACAAATGTCCGTCTTCCCTCTTATGACAAATTCCAACAACTATTCAACACATTTTGCTGTTGTTTTTTCTTGAAGTAATGATATTCCCGCTGTTCGTAGAGAATGTCTACTACCCATCCAGCGAAGTCGATGTTGTTGTTTTTTCCCCCTGAATTATAAGAGTACTCTGTCGCAATTATGTGTGTATTGATATTGGCAGGGGGCCTTCCTTCCATTTATATGTTGCAGGCTCTTAAAACATCACGGCATACCTCAGGATCGCGTATATATTAATTGTATTCATCGCCTCTGCATAAAATACCTAGGCGATGCATAAAAATAATGTGCTCTTAAAAATGTGAGAAATATGCATAGTAACAGTGTTACAGTGTATGTTTTACAATGTTGCCAAGACTAGATTTTATACCTTAAAGGGGTAGTTTAGTTTTGGTAGAGAGGGCGCTGCATATCACAATTTGTTTGTGAGGTAATGAAAAACTGAGTGTCGAATTTGAGAGAACATGCAATTTTAATGGCAGAATAAATTTTATTTGGTCAAAATCGGTCCAGAAACGGCTGAAATATCAATAAATATATCTGATCTTATAATTATTTGGGGCCCAAATAATTAGATGAATTTTTCAAAAAATTATAAAAATGCATACACTTTTTCAAAAATGTTCAAAAGCGTTTTTTAATTAGTTGTTCATGATCTCTCTATTTCTTCATGATTTCAATAAAACATCACATGCATAATTTTGTATGAAAAATGGTTAAAACCAATGCCTTTTTAGAGAGCGCCCTCTTGTGTTTAATGGCTCTTTTTGAATGATAATGGGCTTTTTACTTAGTCAGTTGTAATTTTGTATACCTTTCGAGCATGGTGGAGTTATAACTATTAATTTATAATGTTACTGTGCAGGTTTGGGTTACTAAAGTTCAGCCTTACCAAAACTGTACTACCCCTTTAATTCTTGGATTTAATTTGACTTGAATTAAGTTTGTTTTATAATTTTCATCATAATCGTTTAATATGTTCCCTACAAGATTTTGCGATAATCCCATATAGAGTTAATACAGTAGCCTACCTACCAGGTTCACTTAGACAATAGGTTAAAAGAAACATGATACACATAATTAACATTACATATAAATAATATATCATTACTTATAATAATGACACATTCGCAAACGTCCTTCCCCTAAATAGTACAACATTCACATTTCGATGATAATTAAACTAACATATTGAATACCATAATCACGGTTCAATCAGCGACCGTACCAATCAATAATTAATTAATGACTCCCAGCTTGTGATTGTATTACCCATACTAAGTGCTATCACGTAGGCCTACATACATTTGCGCGAATCGGGACTTTACGACAATTTCGCGAGTGGCTGAATTCGCGTTCAGCTGCAGTTACCAACGCGCATTCATTACTGTCTTGAAAGAGAGATGCTAGTAATGCATGCAACATTTGGTTTCAATATGTTAGCGTGTCGTTAATTTCGCGATTCACGAGTCATTCGCGAAATTCGCGAACATAAAACCCTCGCAAAATATATGGCGTAAACAGTAATGTGCACATAGTGGATATAAAGTCGATAATATTATACATACAATACCACTGCGTGTCTTATCCATCATTTGTCTTTTACTTTGAATTTGATTTGATTTGATTTGATTTATGTATTCCACACTGTTTTACCGTAAATATATACAAAGTAAAAGGTATAAACGAACTTTTAAAAATCAATCAAATATTGAATTATACGACGAATCGGTGATTCGTGTATATATACTGTATATACATGAACAACAGATCAATTAATACAAAATAAATAGTTGTACCTTGGGAGCCTATACACCATACAATTTTGAATATCATTTGAAAGAGAGATTCGACGGAACCACTATTACATGTATATTACCAATACTACTTCCACTACCATTAAAGGGATAGTACACTAGTCTTGAGGTCAAACTGAATATTAGTAATTATATTCCACATACTAAGAATCTTGCTCTACGATTGGTCAAAAGTTAATCACGTGATGAAGCATAGTTTCGCCCATCATTGATGGGAGAAGAAAACTTCGTTACACTCTGTAGATATATTTGGTGAAAGTGTGTTGCACTCACTAGATAAAAAGTACTATCTAGTGAGTGCAACGCACTTTCACTGCGGTTGCATTGACTTGACTGTGGAGCTCATGTGTGGCTAGTCAAATTCCGTACCCAAATGATGTGGCGGGGTTCTCTATGCGCGCGAATTACAAATTTAATTGTATTCGTTAATGCATACACGTACGTAGCATGCACACTGTTCAAGCTCATACGCTATGCATGCACTGTGTATGCATACGTATCGTACATATTAGTATAACAGTACACGGTTAGGTTTGCTGCGTTGTTATTGTTTAATTGCTTGTTCTGTTGTTCGACGTAAGATTTGAGTTCTAACGGAGCTGAAATGGAACTTTTTTTGCTTGAGAGTGAAAGTAAAGTGTTCCAAGATTATTGCGAATGCTGGAAACAACATACACATTGGAAATTGGAATAACATTGATGTTGGTAAGTAGATCAAACCTAGTACTAGTACTGTAGTAACATAGTAACAGCTGTAATTAAGACTTGCGTTAGACTACGCCTGCTTATAGACTAGATCTACCGTTCGATGTGGAATATAAAGCAAATAATCACCTTTTGGTTTCAGGCGATGGCAAACTATCACTTCCTCGGCGATCTGAATGTATACGCTATCTTTCCTCAGCTTCGCTTCGGAAAGATAGCTACATCCAGATCGCCTTGGAAGTGATAGATTGTCCCATCACCTTCACCAACGGTAATTATTTGCTTACTACACCTTGTTAGTTACCATTGAAAACGAACAGTTATTATTCAATGACGCTTGAAGTGCTGAAAAAAACACAAATAAAACACACGTCTAAGTAACGGGACTGTTTTCATAAAAAAAGCAGCCTATCCATTTAGTAGTAGGATTTAATATACTGCATTTAATATAGCCTGGTATGTTTGAACATTTGGTCGCTAATTTAATGCCATCAACAATTCATGCAGTGTTGAAGTAAATGTGTATAGTGACGGGTTGTATTATGTGTACCTGCCATTGAATGTCAATTATTTAAGCGATTTCTGAAAAGAATGTAATATACCAGTCATTATGATTGACACTCGCTTCAATTATACCGTGTACCACACCAGCGATGTCACTTTAAGGATTTTTGATTCATTGTATACGAATATGATTATTAGCAATGCATCAATATTACACCTTATCGAATTGTTATTAAGATAACTATTATTATATCATCATTTAGTTCATCGTCGAAACCATATACCTTTAAGTATATAATTTTAGACAGATATTACTATCAATGAATATCTTACGTTGAAAACCAACACCAGTATCTTTCTTGTTGTATAATCTAATACAACATTTTATTTAAAAAAAGGCTACATCATCTCAAAGTCTCATATCAAGCTTCATAATAATGATTTTGTTTTAGCTGAAACTGGATTAAGAACCACGCATTGATAACTCATCGCCATAGGGAAATTAGTAGTAACGTGTTTATAACTATGAACCTTATAGTAATGACAAAATAATATAAATAGCATATTGATATAAAACGCTATATGAAAGTCAACATTTCAAAGTCACCAGACCATCTCCATATTAATAGGTTTAGATAAAAATGGATTATAGAATAATACATCGCTGTAAGCTCATCGCCGACGGAAATAAGTACGCATCATATATTATGAACCTTATGATAATGACAACATCTATAGAGCAAAAATGGTTCAAAAAATCGCTCGATTACATCTCCATATTGATAGCAACGCTATATGAAAGTCAACATTTCAAAGTCACCATGACCATCTATGTATTAATAGCTTTAGCTAAAATGGATTAAAGAACTATTCATCGCTGTAAGTTCGTCGCCTACGTAAATAAGCACGTATACATACCGTGGATCAACCTTATGATAATGACAACACCAGACACCTATAGAGAAAAAAGGTAAAGACATCTCTCAATTACATCTCCATTTTAATATCAACGCTATATGAAAGTCAACATCTCAAAGTCACCAGAACATCTCCATTATTAATAATTTGAGATAAAAATGGATTAAAGAACTATACATCGCTGTAAGTTCGTCACCTACTGAAATAAGTACGTATCGTGTATGGACCTTATGATAATAACAACATCTATAGAGCAAAAATGGTTTTTAACAAATCGCTCAATTGCACATCTCCATATTAATAGCAACGCGATATGAAAGTCAGCATCTCAAAGTCACCAGACCATCTCCATATTAATAACTTTAGATAAAAAATGGAGTAAAGAACTATACATCGATGTAAGCTCATCGCCAAGCCTTGTGCTTAATGACATCATCTACAGAGCAAGAGGGTTAACATCGCTCGACTCAATCTCCATATTGTCATCATAATAACGCAACCGTGACCGATGAATCATACTCAGGTGTAAAAATAAGAAAGGTCAAGTCGTATTCGATTAAAGGCCAGGGAGGTGTTTTACAAAGATCCTACGTTGAACTTAACTATAAGTATGGAAAGCCGTAACTAGTTTCTTTGAAACAATTTTGCAAAATTTCTTTTAAAAGGCATTCAATGTTGATACAAACTATTGATATTTGTTATTATCAAGGAGATTTCATGCTTTTAAAATGTATGAAAAGTCTAAAATACTTGCTTTTTTACTTTTTAATATATATTTTATTTCAAGGATGAGTCAACAATTGATTTTGACATCCCAGTAATGATTTTACTAGACATTTCATATACGGATATGGAGTTCAACAATAAAACAACATGTGCGAATTTTAACATTGCTGCCGATGGCCAACTTGAATTTGAGGGGTTAGACGGTCACCAAACGCTAGATTGATCCACTGGCCTTGATGGGATATACCCTAGGTCATCTATTTTCAAATGTTTCTCCGTGAAATATCTCAATAAATACACAATTTTCATAGAATATCCCATTCCCATGAATAAATTTGCATACATTATGGACAATAGGCCTAATTTGCATAGATACAGAGTGTCTCTTTGGATGAATTTTCTTCTTTTGATCCAATAAATTAAAAAACACCATTTTCATAGAATATGAAATTTTCATGAATAAATTTGCATAAATTATGGAAAATAGGCCTAATTTGCATAAACAGGGTGTCTCTTTGGATGAATTTCTTTCTTTTGATCCAAGGAATACGGTATGTGTACCAAGTAAAACAATCGTACTCCAAAATGCAGTCAACACCCATATATTTGGCCCTTAACAAGCCTACTATAAAGACGCATCAGATAATGACTAAACGAAGGACAGTGCATCAATAATGATAATCATACTACAATGAGGGTGAAATTGTGAGCATGTCGCAAAAACATTGCTTGAAATCTCAATCATGTTTACGCACTAAACTATACGAATATCTGTAATCAGTTTTACATTTCTTACCATTACATTACTCGCTATGATTCCAATATAATTTGAGTTCAGATCAAACTTTAAATGAGTCCTTTAAGCCATATTATCACCGCCTTTTCTTATGAGCAGTTTATGTCATATACCCTTTTTGCCTCGAATCCAATTTTCACGATAGCGGAGAGCGCCCAAAGCCGTTTTTATGGTGATGAAATTGGTAAAGTATTGGCGAAGTATATTTCGCGCCCAATATTGATTTGTTTCATCCCCGCAGGTGGCCATTTTTAGATGCCATTTATTCAATTCGTTTATTTATGAAAATCCTAACTGCTGGTATATTGACACATTTAAATTGCTGATTCGGATACTATCACGATCGAGGTATCCGAATTCAAATACTTTTGACTACCATCGCAAGCGTCCCGGAACGCTTTCAATTTTTACTCTAGGTTTTCTCGGTCAATTTCGTAAGTTGGCCACACGAATTCATTTTGTGTGCATTCAATTTCGCCCGAATTTGTCACCGCAGCTGTATTTTGCAGTTCAAATTCGTTTTTTAGCATTCGCATTCATATAACGATCATTCGAGAAAAAAAATGTGTTTGCATTCGATTTACAACGTGTTTCTATTTTGTAAAATTGTCTTTCAATTTAAAGCGAGAAAATTCGTGATTACGTAATACCGCCTTCCGTCATGTCTGTGAAATCCGTTGGCAAAATTGAATGCAAATAGCGTGTTTTTTTAATTGAATGCTAAAAGTGGTTAATCACTTGACCGAAGAGCTAAATCGTATGAACAAAATGCAATTTTAAACCACAATTGCAAGCCTTCAGCTCAATTTCGCGAAATTGAATGACACGCTTATCAAAACGAATCAGAAGCTTACGAAATTGGCCGAGAAAACCTTAAATCTTAAATATTTTCATAATTAGGTAGACATTTGAAAAATCCAAACCCATATCATTTCTTCTGTTACTATAAACTAAACAACAATGTACAAGATAAATGAGAAAGATCAAAGTGATTTTGGTTGAATGGAGATAATGGATCGCTTTAAAGTGAACGGATGTGTGACGATTAATGATTAATGTGTGACGGCAGAACCATCCGCAAATCAGGTTTATTAAATTTATTGTGCCCAGCACACTGGATATATCTGACTGATGATTCGTGGAATTGCATAACTTTCTAAAAACAATAACACAAATCATTAAAACGTGAAGCACACTTAGACGTGATTGAAAATATAATTGTTTTCCGTAATATCCACACACGTACTTCATAAACCCATTATAAACTAACATAGTTTGTGTAACTTTCCCATTCATCGCCATAAAACAAACACCATTCAGCGTAATATTACCGGATTACCAGCCTTCATCCATATACAGGGTGATCCAACAAAAGGGGTCACGCTCCCTCTACTAGATTTTGCAATTCCCATATAATTCATACAAAGACCCACCCAGTTACCGTATATTATAGACAATGGGATAAAACAGTTGACTGAGTTTTCATCCATTTAAAACTTTGACTTCATATTTGGCGTATATAAATACCATTCAGTACGACATAAATGTTTGATTTACCAAAACAGCCCGTTATATGGGGTAGTATAATTGCTAGAAGACGGCCACGCTCTCATTTCGACCCAGGAAGCCAACCTAAATTCAAAAATGAGACCAGCAGGCTGGTATTGGCCGAATTCTGCTGATTGAAATCAGCTTACAGTGAACATCGAGATCCGAATTCCAAGTATTTAGCATTGCTAGACAATATTTTAAAGGATAGGGACGAAATAAAGTTAATTATTAATAACTAATTGTGACATGATATTAATACAGCATTGAATAATAAGTATGTGCATGGCCGGTATATACATGTTAATCTCCTCTGCGTTGCCGGGGCCAAATTTAACATTTTATTTAAACTACAACTAGTAAGCTGGGGTATATGAAAACTTTAACAATGATTTCGCATAAAATACAACTTATGTACAAAATAAAATTATCATAATAAAGACATGTATAAGCAAAACATGATATCAAGATATTGATTGAAATAAAATCAAGTATAATGTTCTATTATAACAAGATTAAATTGTTTTTTTTTTATGAGTCACCCTGTATAGTCGTATCGCTACACATGAGGGGGTGTACTATAACGAGCGCCTGAATTGTCGTCACAATTGTCAATGTTTGCGTAAATGAACGTAATACTGGCAAATAAACACAATTAATTGTCCTCATCCCATCGTATCATGACAATGTTTGCATAAATGAACGCAATCCTATCAACTAAATGAAATTAATTGTCCTTAATGGACCGTATCATTTTTTTCTCTTCAAAGAAACGTAGTCCTATTTATATATACATTTATAGCATTTAAGTGTATTCAATTTATTGTCCATATACCGTACTATATCTTCTGTCAATATTGCCGAGATGAGCCTGATATATACCGCGCGGCCGCTATGTAATATGAAATTAATAACCGAATAATTGTTGTCAATGTTTGTATATCATAAATGTACCTTTATATACCGGTCGATCTATGCCATTTGTTTTAATTTCTTGGCCTACATATTTTGCTCGTCTATACTTTCATGAAAAGTGGGGACCTTTTAAATAAATAGTTATAGTTATACATCAAAGCTACCGTAGGGCATGCACAATAGTAATTATTAAAACAAAACACGCTAGTGTAAAGCCACGTAAAGACACGTAAAGCCACGTAAAGTCACTCATACACGTAAAGCCACGTAATAGTCACGTACTGAAATTTGTTTGTGGAATGCAATGAAACGGGGCTATTCGGAGGCAATTTCGTGGCTATCCCGTCGCATAACGTGGCGAAACGTGACGATACGTGGCAGAACTGTGTCTTCGTGCCACTTACAGGAAAGCAGAGCTGATAACAATAGCCATGACATGGCAGAACTTTGAAATTTTTGAAATATCATCCCTCGGGGCCGACTATCAATGCCATTATCCCGCGCACATCGTACATTTTGTGTGCACCATCTCCACTCATTTGGGAGCATTCCTTCCAAGCGGCGGCGGCTCATTGGCATTCAGAAAACCATACACATAAATAATTTCACCTACTACAGGGTCCATATTTATACACCTGGGTAGAGAGCAGCAATAGCGGGTTAATTGTCCTGCTGAAGGACACATGAGGAGGGCAAAAACTGGATTTGAACTCGGGATCCACTGATAAGAAAGCGCGCGCTTTACCAATCTTGCCACAGTCACACTAAAGTAATACAGCTGTGGGGGTATTATGTTTGTTTATCAGAAAAGGAAACGGTCTCATTCAATTAAATTAAATTAAATTTAATTGAATATTGTATATAGCTGTGATGGTATTTTGTTTATTAGAAAAGGAAACGGTATCATTAAATTAAATTAATTTCAATTCCATTAAATTCAATTCAACTCAATTCAATTCAATTCAATTCAATTCAATTCAATTCAATTCAATTCAATTCAATTCAATTCAATTCGACTCAATATTGTATCGATCCAACGTATATGGAAAATTGTTTCGGGTTTGCAATATCACAGTTAAAATCATTAATCGGTTCATATGATAAAAACATCTACTTATCAACATACTATGACAAAAGCGTTTACATACTGTACATACACCGTCAAACTCCATTTTCATGAACATTGTGAAAATAATAAACAAAATGCAGTGGAGAGCGAGAGAAGGAAAATGGAGAAAGAAATTAAGGACGGAAAGGGAGAAAGGCGAGAGGAGAGTAAAAGGAGAACGGCAATATAGAAGAGAGGTGTACATTAGACATGAGAGTGACATTGATAGTCACATTAATTATGAAATAGGAGCATTATGTCCTTTTCCAGAGGAGAAAGTATTGTAATTGTTACCGTGGTTACGATTCTAGAACGAAATCAAATCAAACAAATCAAATTTCAAAATCAACTCGAGCCCTGCTTAATGATGCATGCTTTCTGCTTCAGCACTTATTTATTGCTTTAAATTGCTCGATAATTATTATAATTATTATATATTTGTCACGCTGACAATGTTTTATACCGTAACCCGTGCCCTTCGATATTATAGAATTCCCGTAGACTGTGTACATAGTCCACCCGGTTCCCGTAAGCAACGGGGTTGATGAATTATATATTCCAAGTTTATTGACATAAATCCATAATCCTTGGGTACATAATATATACGTTTGACCATGTAAACCAGCTATATTGGTCTGCTAATGATTTGAATCGTCATGGATATCATACGTGAACTGGTGTATTATTTTTGTTGTAATTGATTGTAAGGTATGTCCCTTGACCCAATTATACAGCAAATCTGTCTCTCTCTCTTTCATAACGATTACTCCACCCACGAGCGACCTTGTCCACCGCTAAAGAGCATTTCTTCTTAAAGGGAAAGTTGAGTTTTGGTAGAGAGGGCGCTAGACTACTTAATTGGTTTGTGAGGTAATGAAAAACTGAGTGTAAAATTTGAATGAGCATAATATTTAAACAATAAAATCATCTTTGTTTGATCAAAATCGGTTCAGAAACGGCTGAAATATCCATAAATATAACAATTTGTAATAAACCCGGGGCCCCGGGTTTATTAGAGAATTTTGAACCAGCCGTTAACAATTCAAAAAAATGCTTCCTCTTTTCAAAAAAGTTACAAAATAGGTATTTAAATAGTTGTTGGTTATTTCTCTATCTAATCACTATTTCAACAAAGCATCACATGCACAATATTGTATTCAAAATGGTTGAAACCGATGAGTGTTTAGAGAGCGCCCTCTTACGTTTTAATGGCTCTTTTTGAATGATAACATGATCTTTACTACGTCATTTGTAATTTTGTGTTCCTTTCTAGTTATAACTATTAGTTTGTAATGTAATGATGCAGGTTTTGGTTACTAAAATTCAGTTTCACTAAAACTGTACTCTCCTTACCAGAACTCAACTATCCCTTTAACTATTAACCTCGACGTGCTATACCATGACCATAATTTTGCATTATCATCATGTTATGTATATTGTTATGTGTGTGTCTATGCGGGTTAAACCATCATATTGGTAATAGCATGCGCTAGTATCGATGATTAGTGTATAATGGTGGGGCAACGTGTTTGTATAAAATATACAACTTGAATTGTTGCATACGTGGAATTTCAGGCCACTAACAACAAATAATAATCGGACTTCCGACAAAGTTCGAAATGAAAACACTATCCCATGGAGTGGCGTAGCTAAGTGGGAATGACAAATCAATACACAATATAAGGGGGAAATATTTGATACCATAAATAAATAGGTAGAGTTTGCACCCCTCCCAACAATTATTGCCCCTCAACAGCCGGTCCACGTTACGCCTCTGTATTTTGTGTCTCCAATATGAATATGTTGGATTGTTGTGATTATTTAACTATTTTAAAGAAATGTTCCGCCATTCGCAACAATATCGATAATTATTCAAGAGTTCTGTCTTGTTTTGAGGTAATTTATGTCTGGATGTAATAATACCTTTAAATGTAAAGTGATTTGTAAAATTGATATTAAAGGTTTTATTTTTTTCCAAAAGTGATATTTGAGACTTCAATATAGCAAGAATTATCATTGTAAGGTTCTTCAATTCTGAATTATGTGCGTTAATTTCATATAAAATGAACACTATTTACATAGTGACAAAGTGGACATTACTCGTCAGATTTTATCACCTAATTATATGTATAATATATTATTATACTGCCAATTGATTCTGACCTGTCAACATTCGTACAATCGAAACAATGCTCCTGGAAGGTTTTTCATTCAAGCATACCTCTCCATAATTGGGGAGACATTTGATACCATAAGCCAAACAACAGTGTATACATGGTATATATAAGAGAAATGTGGGAGCTCCGAGTGATTTCGATTACATTTGACAAGGTTAATGAGTCACTTTAAGAGTTAATTGGTTTAGCCTTGATCGTGTTGTGTATATACGCGGTATGGTATGTCACAAAGTTGACGTGCCCGTGTCCTTTGAATAGGACATACTAGGAAGTATATAAGGGGATCTAGTAACTTTGTTGACATGTGCAACAAGTGATGAGTGGTTGATACAATGTATATTGTTGTTATCTGATTATGTCCACTGGGTGTTGTGTGAACATTTTTCAAGTCAAATGGACTTTATATGGCCGAGTAATGAGCAAAAATGCAAAGTGATATTCACTAACTCATTGCACTCACCTTGTACACGGTTTTGACGGTCCAGTGGATAATTTAACATCTGAACACTTCAATGGTAAATATCTTTTTAACGAAAGGGAAATTCAAAAAACCGAAACCAGTCCCATGCTTTTATTGTTAATACAAATACAACAAGTCCCTTTAATGAAAGAAATTAATGAACATAATTTGCGATATATCCTTTGATTCTATGTGCATGAATACTATTCAAATGTATTAATGATAATACCATTTTAAACAATTTAAAAAAAGGACGTATATTAGACCCCGTTTACAGTGAAAATAAAGCGGGGCCGAGCCGCGGCTCGGCCGCGGCTCGGCCCCGCTTTTTTTTCACTGTAAACGCTCAAAAGGCCAAATGCGGGGCCAAAAGTGGCCGCGCATTTGGCCCCGCTCTGGAGGTTGTCTCGGCCGCGGCCGAGCCGCGGCTCGGCCCCACTTTTTCTCACTGTAAACGCACGCAGGGCCAAATGCGGTACCAAATTGGGAAAACAAGTCATTGCAAATAACGCGCCTTTGTACTGTGACCCCGGCGCGCCCCCAAAATAATGGTTTGTTTACATGCAGAGCGCCACTACGACAAGATATTAAAAGGGCGGCCGGGCCGACCCCGCCACTGTAAACGCACAAAATTGGGGGGCCGAGTACCGCAATTTAGGCCTCGGCCGAGCCGCGGCTCGGCCCGGCCCTGCACTGTAAACGGGGTCTTGGGTACGTACAGTATACAAATATGCATTTTTCAAAACCTGTTATATGTGCCTCAAAAAAATTAATTGGCTCCTCGTATACCATACTACGCCATGTATACGCAGCGTGTTGGTTTTACGCCATGCGTGAAATACTTCTGCCCTTTAAAAAAAAAATTGAAAAACCAATTAGCGATAAATCCGATGAATCTCTATGAAGATAATTGATGGAACATTAATCCACACGTGATGAGTGATATCAAGTAACATCGTAACAAAAAAAAAACACTCTTTAAAGGGATCTATACTAACTTTGTTGACAAGTGCAAAAAGTGATGAATGGTTGATAAAATGTGTAATTTTGTGATCTGATATATCCACTATGTAATGTGTGAACATATTATCACGTTAAATGGATGTTATTTGGCCGAGAAATGAGCGACATGCAAAGTGATATTCGTAACTCATTGTACTGACTTTGTACACAGTTATAACTTTTCATTGGATAATTAAAAGTCCGAACACTTCAATCGTAATTATTTTATCTACGGAAGGGAACAGTTTTGTTGATTTGGACAATGTTACTAAATCCCTTTACGATGTCTACACGGTGTCTATTATCATACTGCTAATTTATAATGGATCGCTTAAAAGAAAAACAACTTTCTCGTGCTAATTTGCACCAGTTCTTATACCACATGAAATAGTTATTATATTTGTTTTTATCTTTACTTTCTCTGGTGACCAAAAAATAACATCGAATAATTTGGTACATTTATATCATGAATATGGTTTCAAAGTTATTCAACGAGCTTTAATATGAAAAGAAATAAATGTTAACAGAAGTTAAATATAAGCTTATTATTAGTCGCTACTTGACCGAATAAAAGAAATATACAAATTCGCAATAATATCTCCAAAATAGACCTAACATTTTTTGTGTCTGTTTTAACGTTTTATTTTAGCATTCATCCTACATTAATGAAAGAAAATGGTGCATTTTCTCTCAAGTTATGCCTAAAATAGGATGTCTCTACTTCATAACGACTTACATTTCCATTTGATAAGGACAAGCAAACAAAAAAAGCGTCAAAGCAAGATAATTCCAACTCGCACACAAAAGGAAATGAAGTATGCAGACTCCGTAAATAAATCTTGTCCATTACTGTTCATCTTTCTTTACCGTTTTCTTTCTTCAGTTTCCCCTCGCTCTTTCTTTATTTGTCCTGGTTATTTTTTCGTAAAACGAGTATATTTCATTATTTTTTTTATTCACTTTTTTCTTCTTCATGTTCCTTTCTTTTTTTCTGGTTATTTTATTAAAACGATTAAATTTCACTCTCTCTTTATTCGCTTCTTTCTTCGTGATCTTTTATATATTTCTTTTTTCTGGTTATTTTTTAAAAACGAGTAAATTTCACTCTCTTTCTTATTCACTTCTTTCTTTATTTCTCACAGTTATTTTATTGAGCCAAAAGAAACGCTCAATCTCTCTCTCCATAATTATATTATTCATCCTAGTTATTTTGTCAAAAACAGTGAATTTCCCTCTCTTTTGTTATTCGCTTCTTTCTTCATGTTTTTTGTTTTTGTTTTCATGGATTTGTATTGAGCCAAAAGAAAAATCTCCATCTCTCTCTCTCTCAATAATTTATGTCTCCATTTCCTTTCAACTCTGCATTCGCCATTCGCCATGGTTATTTTCTTCGGACAAAGGTCTATCTCTCTCTCTCACTCTCTCTCCATCATGTATTTCTTTATTATTATTTCTTTCTCCGTTTTCCTTCCGTTCGTTTATTCTTCCGGGTTATTTAATTAGACAAAAGGAAATCCCCTGCGATGGAAATTAGTGGTCGTTGATCTAATTAAATTGGGAATGCCATTATTATTGGTGGAAATTATGGATGTCTACACAGCTTATACCTATACACATGTATGATGGTTCATAATACGACAACCGTATAGGGCAAACGCCACACTTTATGCATTCTACTCTCTCGGTAGCACATTACAAAAGGAGAGTTCATAAATTATTCTTCTGATCAATATTTGCATTATTGTCAGTGTTATTGTTGTTATTATTTGTATCATAATTATCATTAGCCTACCATTGCAATTGTTAACTTCGTTTGACAACAAATATTATTCAGAATTACAACACTCTACAACGCAGGCAACCCAGTCAACTATATTTAGTTATCCTCTAAATGCACCACCACGTTACTTGGGTTAGGACGTGTTGGTGTTGGTTAATGAATGTTTATATGGATACTTTCCGATTGCATGTTCACTATTTATAGTGGACTGATACGTGAGGACGTGCCGATTAGGCCCCGACCACGTTCTCCTTCCTACCGCCTCAGTTGAGTACGACGTGGATTTCACGGAATTGGCGCCGTACTCTATATGGCCCCGTTGCAAAAAGAGATACAATCGATTGTAAGTTACAATTAATTGTTATAGTCAAACAATTTTCGCGTTTCAACCAATCAGATTTGCGAATCTAGAACACAATTTCATGATCTGACTTACAATTAAGTGTAACTTAAAATCGATTGTATCTCTTTCTGCAACGGGGCCCAATTGTGATACGACATGCAACAAACAATGAGTGAACGTGTGGGCGGGGTCTAATCGTGACGTCAACACGTATCAGTCGACTAGTGAACATGCACATAAAAAAGTGTTTATCCCCTTGCCTATATATGTTTGTTGTTTGTTTTTATTTCCGTATAAAAAGTCAACATCATAACAATACATGAAGATTCATATATACAAATAAAAGAATTGTACAAATCATGCATGAATAAACAATATAGAAGTGATGAGAAGAACGGCTGGATAACCCATATTCAGCTGTGGGGCATTAGACCCTACTGCTGTTCTGGGGACCAGATAAGAGACAAGGGGTAGAAATATACCGTATACCAGAACAAAAAACAAACAAAACAAAACAAAATACAAAAAATCAAAAAAATATCACAGTACAAACTACAAAAAAAAAAAAAAGAAAGAAATATATATATATATATGGGGAGCGATTGCGCTATGACTTGTACATAGTGTATATATGCGGATTTGAGAACCTCATAGGGAAAGGGTTAGTTGTGGAACAACAATATTGTCGCAGGAGAAAATGACAGGGACCACTTTTACCCCCTCTACCCCCTTTCCCTTCCCCCTATACACCCCTCCCAAAATCTGAGTTCACCCTATATATAGCTAAGCTACGAATCTCCGCCTTCATGAGTGATTTGGATTCGTCCATCATGATCATTGACATTTGCAAGTGTTGATAGGATTTCCGCGGATTTAGCCCGTGCCGTGCTCAACATCAGACCAATCATCACGTACCCACCAACATCGTTTGGTTGTCGGCTAGATTAACCCTCACAACACTGCACTGCGAACACATTAGGGCCCCGTTGCAGAAAGACATACAATCGATTGTAAGTTACAAATGATTGTAAGTTACAATTGATTGTAAGTCAGAAAATGTGCGCTTTTCAACCAATCAGATTAGTGCATTTAGAACACCATGATCTGACGTACAAATAATTGTAACTTACAGCTGATTGTATCGTTTTCTGCAACGGGGCAAAGGTGTTTAAAGGCCCGATCGCCTTTGATCATTATGATATTATTTGGCCACACGACTGCCCGAGACTGTTCGTGCGACCGCTGTGCGATCTTCCCGCAACCAAAGACGATCAATACAATATTCAATCGCTGCGATAAACCGTTGAATGCGCACTTTGCCTTTGATAGTATAGACAATAACACATGACCACTGAAAACTAGTCGCACGATTTTCTAAAACAGGACTGCTTTCGATCATTCTGCTTTATAGCCTATATAGTCGCACATCGGTTGTAAAAGAGTCGCAAGTCAAGTGTGGCTGCCTTCCAGTTTGATTAACATTTTCTTTGCTTGTCTCTGCGAGGGGTAGATGCACGTGATCACAAACACAAGCTCATACTGAACATGTAACCTCGTATTTTATCATATTGATAACATTGATTATCATAAGAACATATTCCTTAGGCGTATCAGGCATGTTACGATGGCATTTCGTATACGTTGGTTAAAGCGTCCTTCAGCAAGGCACTTTATCCACATTGCTACTCCTCGCCCAGGAGCAATATGGGTAGGCTACTTGGCAAGAATGAGGGCGTGTAAAAAACATGGTTGCTCTATAAAGTAGCGTCCTGCTTGAATGCTCCACAGGGAGTGGAGAGAGTGCACAATAAAGTGCGAAGGTGTATCCAGTGATCGAATTATAGATAATAAAGATTAGATGCAGGTCCCTCTGGGAGAACAGAGCAATAGAGCACTGAAGAGGCTAACCTGGATAAATAAGACAAAGTACACAAAGTCATGCGATTACTCTGTCTAAAAACGAACCTCATTTTAAATTGTGTTCTTATCTCCCAATCTTTACATTAACCCCTAAACAACACACGTGGCATTAATGCGAGCTATGATTGAATTACATTAATCCGTTGGTATGTTGGGGGGGGGGGGGGGGGGGCTATACTACGAGCTCTAATTTACCTTGTCTCCTAGAGCGAGAAATTATTGAGGAACATGGATGAAGAATCAAATCCCATAGCCCCGAAGTGTCCAATTTATTTATTTGCTGTTGTGACAAATTTAGAACCATCCATTATGATTATCCAGCGAGTTACGAAATACAGTGTTTTAGTCCCGGTCACACATATTACAGGATAGCGTATAAACGGATGCCAAACGAATAGAAATTTTGCGAAATAAAATTATCCGTGGTGAAAATCGTCTCCATCGCTTCTTGCACAAATCATCCCGTCGGATCGAACAACGTACATCGCCTGACAAGGAACGGACGAGAAACGCATACGAACGGAGACGAACGGATTGAAAAATTGTACGCTCCGTCGGATCACGCTATCCGGTGATATGTGACCGGGCCTTTAGAAGCTAGAGGGATTGGGGTGTGCGGTTGAGTGTGTCGTGGTCATTTGTTAAAGGCCTCATGGCATCACTGTTTTGAAGGAGAACAAACACCGAGGAAATTGTATTATGTTAGTCTATTGGATAATCTATTATTGGACATTAGTGTGTATGATAACACGATCATTTATCATCTGTATGCATTCAAAGGTTAACAAAATGTCCTATATATATTTTTGTTTCGTTTTTAATTTGTATTAACTAGTTAGAAACTAGAGAGGTTCGCAGTTAACTGTGTCGAGGACATTTTGTTAAAGCGGCATGGCATGCTTTGGAAACACCAATACAAATCCTTATACTGTCAATTTATTGGATAATAAATTATTGTAAAATCATATAATGATCTAACTAGCCTTATTTAAATATATTTCAAGTTAGTTTCTCTCTATTTGGAATAATTAAACATACTACTTGACACAGTTGCGTAGTCAATTTCAATTCAATTTCAATTTCAATTTCAATTTCAATTTCAATTTCAATTCAACAAGGAAAGAATGGGGCGCATTAGGGAAAGCAATGTTCTCAATGACAGGGGAAGGGCAGTCTATACCCACACCTACCCCTCAAACAAAGTAAGAAAGAAGCAACAAAATGTATGTATGTTTGAACCCATCGTTTTATTGGAGTGAGGTGCATGGGACTTACTACATATAGCACGCGCAGCATAGCCTACAAGTACAAGATACAATAATATTTTGCCCTATCAAGCGCTTTTCAGCGTGAAATTGAAGGACCCTCGTATTACAAAAGTGTAACACCTGGTAATTCTCCGCTATACCCCTTTGCAAGCCCTTCTTCAATTATCATTAAACGTATATATGCGTGCGTGTTTTCCGTCTACTCCGACAAATTACGATTTCGCACGCTACTTTGGTCGCAGTGGAACCTTAATCCATGTTTTGACAGGCGCGATTCGCTGCGACCTTTTCGCCTCTTTCCATCGACTGTGACTTTTTAAAAATCATCATCACTCTCCGGTCCATGTAATCATCCGTAACCCTCTCTTGTTTCAATAGTCCTGGATAAACAAACTTCCTCTAACACTTCATGTTTCCCTGGCAGTGTTTATATGAGCTAGCATGTCTAATTGTACGAGGTGAAATGTACCCAAAATCATTCGAATCTCTATTACATCCTGTCTACTTGATGATCGCGTAATAAAAAATGCACACATATTGGTAACGACGTTAAATTATTGTGTGGAATCGAATTAACATCAAGTATAATTTGAACTTTTATGTGTAATACAAATTTAAACATATGCCTTGTATGCAATAAAGGAATCATTTATATAAGCCTACATGGCTTTTCAATGATTCCCCCACTTCTGTATATGCATACATTTGTAACCAATCTTGCATTATTCTTTGTTCATTTTTTTGTATAAAGTGGAGATTGAAATTAAAATTGAATATTGAAATTAAAATTCTATCATGCGCAATTGATAGCAAGGTATATTTCGAAATAGTTATATACCCAGGGTGTATTATGACGTCGACGAAAAGACTAAACAGGTGAAATCAGATAAATGGCAAATCATTCCGCACGATTAGGTTACGAATTATATTAGACTTAGCATTTAAATAGTATCATCTAATTATCTTTGGTTGAGAAGATTCAGGTGTATGTATTTGATATTACAAATCAAGGTTGTCAGATTTGTGAGTATTTATCAAACTAATGATAGTATAATACGACGTGTCTTAAATGAAATGAACACTAACTTGAAATTACGATTGGATTGATATAATTATTAAAATGGTGATCCTTGTTAAGACAACGAACAGCCGTCAAGAGGAAGTACATTATTGTAATTAATACGTGTGGTTTGCGGTTGCACCATGTGAGATGGGTGGATTGGTGAGTCCTGAAAAGGACTATGGTAGTCCTAGAAAGGACTGTTGGTAGGACCTATTGTAATTGTTCTTAATTTAGACTTGAACATATATTTGGTTGACATGGACAATTATTCTTATTAATATTTTAATTCAGAGGCTTAAAGCAAAATTTAAAAGGTACAAATTCTATCTAAGTCATTTCTTTGTCGTGGAAAAGGAAAACTGTTTTTTAAAGCAAATGAAATCTTTGATAGATACTGGTCAAGGTTCACGACTATTATGAAGAAGCCTCACGTGAATATGGGACCCTATGTCCCCGCAGGAAGTGAAAATGGGGGGGGGGAGGGGGGGAACCGTTTTCCTGAAAGGGGGCAGCTCATTTTTTCCCCCTATATACAAATCACTTCACTGTACTTTTTAGATCGATTAATTCCCTCTTAGCCATTTCCCTTTCCCACAATGTAATGACTATATTATCTGACACGTTCCATTTTCATCTCAACTGAATTCCAATGTCAACTATGAATAGCTGGCATGTCCAGTGAGAAACAGAGGGGGGGGGGGGGGGGGGTGTTTGGTGGGGGCGTACAAAAGGTATGTAGATGTAGTTTGAATGCCAATACGGTTTTTAAGGGGTATTAATGACAATTATTTTGGCATTTAATGTGCATGCATTTAATTCTTCATCAATTTTGACCCGGGGGAGTGGGAGGGGAGCAAGAATATTTATAGAAACAGTAAATGGGCAGGGGCAATTGCCCCCCCCCTCCCTTGACCCCTCCTTCCCTTAGCAACGACACTTCTCAAATAAATGTCAACCGTTTTAGCGTCATTGATTTCCTTTTTCTTTCTTTTTTAGAAATGCATTATTTGTTTCCGTAGTGCGTCGGCTAAAGTATTCGTTAATCGATGCAGTACCTATAAATACACTTTGTATTAACATGATTAAAGGCGATCGGCAATGTTGCTCCTCGATTAGTATTTTATGATGATAAAGGCCGGTTAATTATCCGAAGATGTGGAATTTAAAAGTGTTTGATATTTCGAATGATTATCTGATCTAATTTGAGTAATTTTTACAAATATTGCTCTGTTTTATTAAAATAAAAGGGCTTTATTTTTTTTCTTCAATTTAACTTGCAAACCATCCCGATTTCCCATTCGAAACACCTCTCTTATCGAATTATCAATCAATTTTTATTTGGGGAATTTAATGCCATCTTTCATAGTGATAGAGCAACCTTTTGATACTGAATACAGTTTTACTTTCACCGAGATCAAATACTGTATTATATAAATTTCCAATATATACTTGCGCATGATTGTGTTAACGTTTATGCAGAATATACGCGTGTTGGTGTATACATTTTGTGATTGGATATCATTTTGATATGTTTTCTTTTGTACTGCTGATGGAAGATGGATATAAATATCTGAAGAAAATGTTGCAGACATGTTTACCTGACATTTATAGCAATTATGATAATGCGTGTTTTCAATTAGTTTAGACCCGAATAACCAGACCCATGCATGTGAATACGGCTCGTTTTCATTGATTGAGAACATTAAAGATAATGCGAAAATACACGAGTGAATAGATTTGTAGGACAAATAATTTATTAAAGGGATCTAGTAACTTTGTTGGCATGTGTGCAGAAACGTGATGAATGGTTGGCATAATGTGTGGTTTTGTGATCTGATACGGTATGTCCTCTAAGTATTGTGTGAACATTTCACGTTCAAACTTCAAAGGATGTTGTATGGCCGAGTAATGAGCGAAAACACTAAGTGATATTTGATAACTAATTGCACTGACTTTGTACATAGTTATGACTATCCAGTGGATAGTTAAACTTTCAAACACTTTAATCGTAAATATCTTTCTAACAAATGGAAATTCGAAAAACCAAAACCTGTCCCATGATTCGATTGTTAACGTGGTTAATACGAATACATTCACGTATAAGAGAACAGCTAGAGTTCCAAGTAAGTTTTGAGGATTTGGACAATGTTACTATATCCCTTTGAACGAACGACAAAGTAAAAAAGTACCCCAAATCATTCGAATCTCTATTATTATCAGCTATCATGGCTATGACTAGGAGATATGGATAACACGGATGCGCAGGGAAATATAAAGTCTATACCAAACGATACCCGCGTCTGCGTGTCTTGTGTGAGTATGTTTGTTTGTAGATTTTTGTTTGTTTGTTTGTATGTCAGTTTGTGTCTGTTTGTGTGTGTGTGTGTGTGTGTGTGTGTGTGTGTATTTTTGTTCGTGCGTATATGTGTGTTGTTGTGTGTGTGGGCACGAGCGGAAGGAAGTTTACTAGTGCTTGAATGTCAATAAGATATATGTGCTTTATTTCGCCAGGCATTCATGGACGAGTCAAACTAGAGGCACATAATTATAAGCTGTCATTCTGAGTTCTAGCAGTGATTGTGTGTCAGTGTATTTCTTTATTTTTCTGAATTCTACCTAAATGCTTTTATGTGTTTTACATGCCCCCCCCCCCCCCCCCCCCCCCCTCCATTTTGTATAGCCATGTCACTTTGTTCTTTTATATAATTTGACAAAAGCAGTTTCGGTCTTATTATTAGTCAAAGTCGAAATAAAAGTAAAATTCAAGATGAAATGAACATACCAGGGCAGCCAGAGGACCACTGCCTCCGTTCAGCTCATTCTTACCCGGCGCAGACAGAGCCGACTCGACCCGATCCGACTGATTTTCAGCCTGATAAATTTAGTATGCGTTGCCTCAGGACTCCGGTTTTGTCAATCAACTGCCAGTCAGAGGTCATTTGATGCCAATTCAACATGTTGAATCGGCTCCGACTGAGCGAAACTGACTCTA
Organism: Echinarachnius parma; assembly: GCA_037951105.1. NCBI lineage: Eukaryota > Metazoa > Echinodermata > Echinoidea > Clypeasteroida > Echinarachniidae > Echinarachnius > Echinarachnius parma. Next base: position 50,362 of record JBAMJV010003275.1, read on the forward strand.
GTCTGACTGAAAACCAGTCGGATCGGGTCGAGTCGGCTCTGTCTGCGCCGCGCTTAAGGAAGACTGTCCCCCATTTATGTTGCTGGCACACTGCCTCGAACGGACGCGGCCGGTGCTGAACATCGTCTGACCTAGGACCCACTGGCGTACTGGTGGGGGGCTTAACAAATCAATCATGGCTTATATCTAATTCGATATCCAGTGATTAAAAAAAGGGTATTTCTTTGGACAAGATAACTCAGATTTTACTTCATGTCAAGTCAAATTTCCTTCCTAAGTATGCACCAGATTGCATAATTTCAAGTAAAACATTGCAAAAGCGTTGCAAACACCCACCTACCATCACCCTCCCCCCTCTCGGGCGCTTCACTCCCTGGGGAATTGGCCGCATTGTCTACGTCTGGAATACTTTATTCATGTAGTTGTATCATAAATAATATGGCATTTGATGCATTGTTTGAACTGTGTATGTCGCTTTGCGAGTATTATATTTGGGGGTGCATATTTGTTTTTCTTCATGAAACAAATATAACCTCTTTTTCCGGTCGGTAGAATCATGACGCACGTTATACCCACATTATAGTACATGTCGTCAAGTCAGAATTTCCTTCTTAGGTATGCACCAGATTGCACAGTTTCAAGTCCAAAAATGCAAAAGCTCCCTACTGTGGGAGGGGGGACACCCCCTCCCCCCGCTCAGTCGCTTCGCTCCCTCGCAAAGTTTGGTTTAGCCCCCCCCCCAAAAAAAATGTGTTGCTCATTACGCCACTGCCAGGACCCGAGGACGAAACCCCGAAACAATTTTTTAAATCACAATTTTACAAGAATACGAACACTTGGAGGGCAACATTTTTTCTTCTTCAGATGTCTTGACTAAGTTTACTTTCACATGGATTCAAATCCAGTCGAAAACCCTCACAACTTGATTTTCAGGAAGAACCAATACTCAAGTACAGTAAACGTTTTAAAAAGCTAAATCCCACCGTACCAAGGTCTCTTGAAACCGATCCGGGTACTTAGAAACTGTGATACTTTGGAGTGTACATGTAAGTGCTTTTTTCGTCGAGCATGAGCAAAGACTGACGGAAATACGAAGAGTGAAAACTCAGCTTTTTACGATTCAACCTCTCGATTTCGTTACTTTATAGTGTAATCAATGACGGGACATAATGATGAAAGCTTTTAGTTTGATATGCATGAGCTAACGTTGAAAATTAGCGACACGAGAGCCGCTACAAAATCAATCTAAAACCACAAGATGCGGTCTCTCAAACTTGTTATTAAGTGGTCGTGGTGTAGTGTGGCAAGATTGGTAGAGCGCGCGCTTTCCGATCGTAAGATCCCGAGTTCGAACCCTGCGTATGCCCACTACGTTTGTCCTTCAGCAGGACAATTACTCCACAATAGACTGTCTGTAATATATGCAAACAATATGCGTATGACGTCAGACTCCCCGTTGGCAAGCTTAACAATAGTAACTAGGTCCGGCAAGCTAAGTTTGCCGGAGCTTGCCGGACCTAGTTACTATTGTTCCAACGGGGAGTCTGACGTCATACACATATTATTTGCATACATTACAGAAGCGGTCTATTGCTGCTCTTTACCAAGGTGTATAAATGGGAACCATGGTCGGGTGTTAATTAGCCTTTGCGCCATCATCAGTGGCAGCACGGCTAGTATGCTTCCCTCCCGGGGAGTTGAGAAAGTATGCAATATCATTGTGTGGGTTTGAAATTTACCTGATGACCATGGGTAATAATACTAAGTGCGCCTCGGAATAGGTTACCTAGATAGATGGCGCTTTATAAATGCTTGATATTATTATTATTATTATTATTATTATTATAACGTCTGCATATTATAGGATCCGAGTTGATTTAATTGCATAGTGTAATGACATCTTCTGGATCTCAAAATTCGCATTAAAATATACATACAAATATTATTTGCTTTGGAAGTTAAATAAAGATATTGTGATATACATTGATTGCAATTGAACTAAACAATGTAATGTTATTCACTGCAATTGTATTAGATACACACTCCAGCATATAATTATGTAGCTAAATATTTATGACGTAATCTATCCATATTATAATGTATAATACAGTCTATCATAAATTAAAACAATAGCTATAATTTATGTATTCGAATAAAAAAAACAGTAGAACTGAATTAAAGGGCATCAAGCGTGGGGATGCTACATAGCGGGTCGCCATTTTGAACTGGGCTAGTTTGCGCGCACCGCATGACACTAAGCTAACGTGCATCACGCACCGTGCGCAACGCGTATGCAAGATGGCGCCGCGCATCTCATTTGACGAATCTGAACTACCTTTAACATTGCCTCATGCGTTATTAATGTCCTCCAATTTCCTTTTTATTGTATTGATTTATATATAGACAGATTTTCCAAATCAGCGTATCATATTTGTATAACGCAAATAGCAACCGAATTAAGTTGTATATTTATACATGTTATACGGTTGACCTTTCTCGAGTCATTACACATTGCTAAGTATGGGCTTTTTGTCATTTTATGAATAGCTTGGTTTAGTCTTTTGTTCGTCGTTCGAGCAGTTAATTCCTTGCTCTGGCTTTAATTAAAAAAGAAAACATGGCTGTTAATTCGAGAGAGACGATTGTGTCTGTGTATGTTTGCTACTAATTAGTTTCCTCGATATAGATTCAATACATCCCCTGTACATTGTTCACCTGGGCACATATTCATGAAACGTGTCATCGGGCGTGGGGGGGGGGGGGGGGGGCTGATGTCTTTTGCCCGAATAATTATATTTCCTGCATTTCACCTGAGAAGCAGAAAACGGGGAAAAGCGATCCTCACCCTCTTCGGTGGACGAATATTATGTTGTTGATGCTTTAGTAAAAAGCAAAAAAACAAAACACGATTAAATTGCCCGAGAATGACGTCATATACTGCCCTGAAACGAGGCGCTTTTGCCCTAAAATGACAGACTTTGTGTAAATGTAACATGAGTTTGAACAGCCTAAAGTGATAAGTTTGCAGGTTTAACTAATCTGAGGTGTGGACTATAGTTAGTCCAAGGTTATGGACTTAGTCCAGCCTAAATTGGTACATTTAGTAGAATACCGCCCAATGTGTTTATATCTAAGGTAGATTTCACCCTTCCCCCCCTCCCCTCCCCCGTCGTTTTGTTCTCTCCGCCTTCGCTCTCATTGTCTTTCCCTCTCTCTCTCTTTTTATCCTTTTACATTTTTCCTATAAACATCGTCTCTAGATTTAACAGTGTTTTCCTCCTTCTCCCCGTATCTAACTTGCTCTTGATTTGTACACAATGCACCCTCTCTCATGTCCACTTAAAGTGATCCATTAACTTTGTATAATTCCAACCATAATCACTTGGAGCTTTCGCACTTCTCTTGTTGTTTTGGCTCATGGTAACAGAAGAATGATATGGGTTTTGATTGTTCAAATGTCTCCATATTCATAGATATATTTCAGATTGAATTTGAGAGCGTCTATATAGACGGTTTCCGACCGTATCGAGTATCTGAATTCGGATACTCAATCGTTCGTCGTATCCGAATTCTGATACTTCACACGCAAACGATCGGGATCAAATCAAACATGTATTTGTGTATGTTTTCACGAGGAAAACTTTAATATCATTTTTCAATGACATTCTCACATATCATCATTCTCAAGAATCTTACAATGAAATTGGTACAATTATGATTGAAGACTCAAACATTACTTGTGAAGACAAAATCAAGTTAATGGATATAACTTTAATATTCATGATAACATCCCATGATCACGCTTTAATTCGATCACTTGAGTAAACTAAGTTAAGTGTGGTGGAAAAAACATTTCCCGTCAGGAGCTTAATGGTCGCATCAACGTTCCCCCCCCCCCCTTTTCTTTGCTCATGTCTCTATAATTATATGTTACTGTCTCCTCTCTTTCTTTTGTTTCGTTATTTCTTTACCCCTTCCTATTGTGTGCCGTGTAAGTGAGCCGATTGAGCTCATTATACAGTATGTGGATAACATTTACAAACATAGTTGGTTTCATGACCTTTCGTTCGGAATACCATACATCATCGATATTTTATTCTGTTTCACCCCACCTTTTCTCCCCTCCCCACCCTTCTCCCTCACACCACCCTCCCCCTCTCTATCTACGCATTCCCTTCCCTTTCTTCATGTTCACCCCGTTTCCGATTCATTTTTTTTGTGGTCTTATATATCCAGGTTAGCCTCTTCAGTGCTCTTTTTTGCTCTGTTATCGCAGAGGGACCAGCATCTAGTAATATTAATATTTATAACTCGGTCATGGGATACACTTCCGCACTTTATTGTGCACTCTCTCCACTCCCTGGGGAGCATTCCATCAAGTGCTACTTTATAGTGCACTCATGCTTTTTACACATCCTCATTCATGCCAAGTACCCATATTGCACCTGGGTGGGGAGCAGCAATGTGGATGAAGTGCCTTGCTGAAGGACACTAGTGCTGTACTGGCGGCATCGATCTGGGTTCTCGAACCCGGCAACCTTGCTTTGCAGTCAATGGCCTATCCGATCGTGCCACAACACCTCCACAAACTTCACATAATTGGTCTAGTTAAACTCGGTGGATGACATTTTCAAACCAAAAGTTTGACATTCTCTTTCGTAATACCCATTCCGTCATCCTTGTGTTTATCGCTTGGACTGGGGGGGGGGGGGGGGGGGGGGGGTGAGTTCCTGGTTTCATTTACAGGACTGTCCCCAATTCGTTCTGTGGTCATGATCATCGTCAACAAAACACTTCAGTTCTTAACCGAGATCTTCAAAATCACACGAATAATTAGATCAAGAACACCAATATTGTACTTGAAATCGAAGCCATGTTTATAACAGCGAGGAAATTGTGGCTATGGCAAGCCAACATAACGAAAAATGGCTATACTATGGGTAACCATCACAGTATGTAGTGGGAAGGTATGGGGGTGGAGGGCCAAATAGTCTGGTTTTAACTGTAACACAACTTTGTCTTTTATCTACATTAAATTTAGATACGGAACAAAGTTGTGTTACAGTTCAAATCAGCCTGATAAAGGTAACACAAAGGACCAATTGGCAAAGCAGGTCTGACTCATGTTACAGCATAACACCTTTGAATAACAAAATACAACAACAATGGATTGTGTGTGTGTGTGAGGGGGGGGGGGGGGCATGCATCACATTATCAGTGGTTATATTTATACATATATAACCGGTACGAGGTGGGGGGGGGGGGGGTGGCCCCTCTCCCATCCCCCATTGACAAGAAGAAAGGGATCTGCCTATAGGATGTCACGTGTCAACTAAGGGTTCGTTTACTTTGTCACCGATTACGTTCTCGATGACAAGTTGTGTGGCGTAGGATATGGAGGGGGGGGGGGGGGGGGTCAAACGTGAGTAGGATATTTAGTATAGTGATATGCCACTGTTCTACTCCTAGCCTTGCGAGAGTGTGTGTACAAAGCAAACATACCGAGCCTTTAATCAGAAGTGCAAGTACTTGTGCACATCTCATTGGCAGATTTAGACGGCGGTGCTTATCTTAAAGGACGTGAGTAGCACACTAAATGAGTTGTATAATTATATAATAATACTGATTTACACATCTCGACTTTTAGAAATGTTTGGTGCAAAACAAACAATCCGACAAACTTGTGAGACGAAATGTTTAACTAACGGGAAAGAATTAATAATGCCGATTTAATAGAATAGTTAAAGGGATCTGGTAACTTTGTTTGCATGTGCAGAAAGTGATTGATGGTTGGTATTATAATGTGTAGTTTTGTGATTCGATATGACCTCTGAGTATATTGTGTGAACATGTTACGTTAAATGGATGTGATTTGGCCGAGTAATGAGCGGAAATGCAAAGTGATTTCACTGACTTTGTACACATTTATGATTACCCAGGGGATAGTTCAAAATCCAAACACTTCAATCATAAATATCTTTTCAACGAAAGGGAAATTCTAAAAACCAAAACCTGTTCCACGCTTCTATTGGTAATACGAATACCACAACGTATGAGAGAACCGCTAGAGTTCTGAGTAAGATATGTGGATTTGGACAATGCTACTAGATCATCTAAAAAGAAGTGTTTTATACAAAGACAATGAATGATATACTATATATATACGAATAATAGTAGTTATATCACGTGGATTTTGTAAACAAAAGTTCTGATTTTTTTTTGTCGCTGAATGATTGGCATGAGGAAGCTGACGAAGATTTCAAGGAAAACAAGCCGAAAAACTGACCTGAAATCGGTTTAATTGACCGACCAAAGGACATCATTATTCAAAGGACGTGTGCATATTGGGTATAGATAACGGATAGTATGTCATCGATGAAGAGTTTTATAAACATCCCCCAACTGTATGTTTTCTAAAACTCTCTCTAAATGTATAAACGTAGAACTGGGCTTATCAAAACAATTGTGGTCTTACTGACATTCGAATTTTTTGACAACAAGTAACCTGACAAAATATACAGATCGAGGGGTTACCAAACAAGATAAAAAATACAATCAAAGTTAGTCGAATGGAGATAAACAGAGCAGTCAGATCTGAAGAACGTGCAGTGTGTACGAATTTAGGTTATCCGTCTATGGAGGTTTTTTTTAAAGGAACTTTCATTTCGGTGATAATGAATGAAATACATCACCTACATTTATATCTGCGATGCCTGATGTAATAATGCAGAGACAACAGACAGATAACAATAAATTAACACCGCGCTGGTGATGCGGATTTGTCCTCTGTATTGGCACATCAATGATTTATCATGCAAAGAAAGCTAAAGTATGACATGATTTGTGTTAACAATGACAAATAATAATGAGCTTTATGTATATAGGTTACGATGACCGAGCATGGTGGCTTAGCGGTTATAGGGTGTCCACTTCATGCACTGAAGGTCCCAGGTTCGAACCCAGACCGGGTCATACCAAAGACTTTTAAAATGGTACCTTCTGCTTTCTAGCCAGGCGCTTAAGAGTTACCAGAGGACTGGCCCCCTTCTGTAGATTTCGCTACATTTAGTAGACGACTGGCCTAGGGCTAATGAATCGGAGATGGGCGCCGCCTTATGTGCCAACATTGACACGGGAAGGACTATAACTTTTAACATGTAGGTTATGAACCTTCAGAATGAATGCCTTATATTCAATACATTGCACGATGATTCGAAATAAAATCTGTAACCACCTTATTTATAAAACATTTCATCTTAGAAACACAGACTTTCGGTATAAGTATCTTTCTCAATATCATCTTCAACGCTAAACCCTTGTCCAATATTTGGCGTTACCATGACTACAGCACATATATACATACATGATGTGAATTCCCTACTATACCCAGTATAATGGCTGTACGTCGATAAGCCCATGTCATTGGTGGAGACTGGGGGGGGGGGGGGGGGGGGTAAATACACCTTTCGAAAGATATGTTTCGTGAACAAATGAAATGCATGAACATTGTTTATCTCATAATTCTAGCATAACTAGAACGACCGTTGATAACATTTCGTATACCTTGTGTTTTCCCCTTCGATTTTGGTTCCAAAAAGAAAGTAAACAACACGACTAACATACAGAGGGTACATCACCCAAACTTCGAAGTGATATTTGTTTTTGCCTTAAAACAATCGATGTCAAAAGTGTATCAGTGCACCACGACTTATTTGTCACTTTCCTTATCACGCATTCTCAATGTGCAAGTGGTTTAAACAAAAAACAAAAGTTTAAAGTTATCCCTTGTACCTTGTTGTTTGGCTTATATTATGGTAACAAGAGAATTAAATGGGTTTTGATTTTTAATATAATGTCCCCCTAATTATGGAGATATTTAATATTGATTTTAAAAGCGTCTGCAGACGCTTTCGACTGTACTCAAGAGTACTCGAAGTCGGATACTTCACGCGGATCTGGATAGAAATAATCGGACGTCGATTTTGTTCCTGTTTTCACTAGGTAAACATTCCTTTCTATGAAAATTTGACATATTTTCAGGAATCTTCCAATGAAATTGGTATTATGGTTGAAGTTTGAAATATTACTTTTGGGGAAAAATATAAAATTAATGGATCGCTTTAACTCTCCATGGGGATCACTCTATATATAGCATGTGCAAAACTAAATATGATATTCATGCTGTAGTCCTAAAAGGATTAACATGGTAAATGAGGTTTGGTTTTATTTGTACATTCTGTTTTGACAATAAATAGACAAAACAACGATCGTTATTGTTTTTAGTTCAAATGTATTCATCTCATGGTAAATACTCCACTTCTTTCGAAAACCGCTTTCGAAGATATATTTTGAACGGTTATGGATTTGTACTGGGGATTCTTAAAATACATAATTCACACATTAATCTTGTCAAGGTGGTTTTCACGTATATATAGATTTAGTGAGTGATTTAGAAGTTACGTTTTCACGGACATTATGCCTGCCCCTTCTAAAGACTGTCGCAGAGTTTTTAAACGACCCCATATCCGGGTTAGCCAAGCCTACGGTATTGGAATTAGCCTTCTGAGTATTTCGCATCTCCGGAATAACGAAACCTCAATACTTTATGGTGTTGTCACATAACATAGCGTAAACGGATGCCCGACAGATGAAACATTTGCGAAATCAAATTACTCGGTGGTGAAAGTTGTCTCACATTCGGGCACTCGCCATCTCTCATTCGGGCACTCGCCATCTCTCATTCGGGCACTCGCCATCTCATTCGGGAAATGATCATCCCACATACGGGCACTCGCAATCTTATTCGGACTATCAACACCTAACATTCGGGCACTCGCCATCTCTCATAAACAAGGGCCATCGCCTTACAAGGAACGCAATTCCCCGAACAAGAAACGGGCAAGAAACGCAAAGTGTACGATGACGAACGGAGGCGAACGGATTCTACATTGTGCTCTCCGTCGGGCGTCCGTTAACGCTATCCGGTGATATGTGACAAGGGCTTAAACAAACTTAGTAACCCCTCGCCTTTCTTTCTATATCCACCACCCCCTCTCTCTCTCTCTCTTCATATATCACGCTCTCACACTCATGGGGGGTGTTTCACAAAGATCCTAAAATATGGTAAGCCATGTGTAGCCCTGGTATAAAATATATTCAAAAGCAAAAATGTAAGTATGTTAGACTTTTCATAAATGTTACATTACAAATATGAAATCTCCTTTTGAATCAATATTTTATGCCTTTTAAAAATTACTTTTACACAAAAAAAACTCAAAGAAACTAACAGCTTTCCATAATATGTAAGTCCAACTTAGAGCTAAGTTTGACTTAGGATCATTCTTTGTGAAACACCCCCGGGGTCAACTTTCTTTTTTTCCCGTTCCGACGTTAAAAGCTATCATAATTGAAAGTCAGGCTGTATTAATTTTTCGTTTTTCGATCGGTTTCAATTTCCGTGCCTCCGTGGACAGCGATAGATTTTTTTTTTGGTCGTTACTCAATATGCTCAATCAAAACTCACTAATAAAAGTACACACGTATGGACGGAAATGTGTGAAGGCTTTGCAAATGGCATGTCTTGCCGATAGCTGCCGATTTCATTAGTGATTTAAAAACAGGTAGTAATTTCCCCCTGTTTTTATCTTTCTTCTTCCTCTCTCACTCTCTTTTCTATAGCCACTCTCTCATATCTGCGTGTGTGTGTGTGTCTCTCCCTTTCCGTTTTTGTTTGTGTTAATATTTCGCAAACAATCATATTATTAATAGTAAATATATAATCCATTGCGGATATAGTATCGGAAATAATATCGCTAATGATATTCGTTTGTCTCGCAATGTCAAACTAGGAATCTAAACGATCACGACGTTTCGTATGCTACTGCAATACTTTGTCAAATGATAATATCGAATGTAGACACTCGGCTTTTTATACTCTACCGTGGCTCCCAACATCACAATCATATTATTATTCCCTTTTCTTCCTCACCACTATTTTGCAATACAAATATTGGTGTTTTAATACCTCATTCGTATTATTATCGAGACGTTTTTCCTATTCAGTGCAAATGTTTTTATATTTACTCTTGATGACTTCTTCTTTCACTTCCCCCCTCTCCCCCCATTTCCTTTTCTTTGTTCTTTTTCATACTTTCTCATTATCTCTATCTGTCCTCCCCCTCCTCTTCTCTTTCTATTACCACCGAGTCCCCCTTCCCTTTCCTTCATTCCCTTTCCTCCCACTCTCCCTCCTTCAATTTCCCCTTATCTCCCCATTACCTTCCCCTGTATCTCCCATATCTATTATTAGTTATATTCCCTACTTTCCCTTTCTCCTATTCTACCTGTCACCCCCTCTCTCTCTCTGCCCCTCTCTGACATTCTACCTCCTTCTCTCCCTCCCTCTGCGCCATCTCAATCATCCTACTCCCCTTCTCTCTCTCCCTTTGCCCCCTCTCTGACATCCTACTCCCTTCTCTCTCCCACCCTCCCCCTCCTATGCCCCCTCTTTGACATTCTACCCCCTCTCTGTCTCTCTCTGCCTCTGCCCCCTCTTTGACATTCTACCGTCTTCTCTATCTCCCTCTGCCTCCTCTCTGACATTCGACCCCTTCTCTCCCCCTCTTTGCCCCCTCTTTGACCTTCTACCCCCCTTCTCTCCTCCCTCTGCCCCATCTCTGACATCCTACTCCCCTTCTCTCTCTCCCTTTGCCCCTCTCTGACATCCTACCTCCCTTCTCTCTCCCCCCTCTCCCCTCCTTCCCTCCCTATGCCCCCTCTTTGACATTCTACCCCCCTCTATGTCTCTCTCTGCCTCTGCCCCCTCTTTGACATTCTACCCCCCTTCTCTCTCATAATCGATCGGGGCGTGAAACACCTGCCCCAAGTTCCCCTAATCGATTCACATGAATCACAATCAGTCAGTTTCACACGCCGTTTAAAGGCCCTTGACAGTTTTGATTAAAAAAAAACATAATGACAATGAAACAAAAGTAGAATGAACCATGCTGTCAAGTTTCTAAAAACTTATAATGAAGTCTTGTGAAAGAGGTATGACAAATCTTATTTTAAGAACAACATCTACATGAACTAAGTACATTTTTCTATCATTGCTAGGGTTGTGATAGCCCGTAAATAGTATTTAATGAACGTCCATCACAACAAAGTAATATTTTTTTCTTTGTATTTCAGTACATTTATTGAATGGTACTGTCGCTTTAATGCTGTCTACTTCTTTTCTGCACGTGTAAAAAACGCACACGCGCACACTATACTCATGGGACAGTTATATAGGTGCTAAGTAGTCTCTGCTCTCACTAGTAATATTGTGGAGATCGATCGATATATGCATGATTATTTGGGTTGACAGTTTGAATGCATTTGTGGAGGTTTAAAATTTCCACTGGAAAAAAACTGCGACTACCGGTAATAGGACTAAGATGCCAAAAGGAACCTCATATTATAACAATGTTAAAGTGATTCGTTAAAGTGATCCATTAACTTTGTACAATTTCAACCAAAATCATTTGGAGCTTTCCCACTTCTCTTGTATACCTTGTTGTTTGGCTTATGGTATTACAGAAGAATGAAACGGGTAAATGTCTCCATGCATAATCATGGATGTATTCAAGGTTTTAGAGCGTCTATAGACGGTTTCCAAACCGTAGTCAACATTATCTGAATTCAGATACTCAATCGTCCATAGTTTCCGAATTCGCATACGAACGATCGGGATCAAATCAGACATGTATTTGTTCTCTTTTCACTAGGTAAACTGTATTTTTTTTCTATGAAATTCTCACATATCATTCTCATGAATCTCAAACATTACTTTGGGGGAAACAATAAAGTTAATAAAGGTGTGAAATTTATGAAGCCCCCCCCCCCCTCCTCTTGACTGCCGATGTGGTATATACTTGTTCGACAATGTCATAACTATTATACACCGGGTTGAACGCATCTGTTGACGTGTATATTTATGATGATAGTGACAATATGTTGACGCTGACCAACGTTAAAATATATCCGTCGCACAGAGACAAAAATAACATGTCCTATTCACACTGTTAAAACGCTGTGTACAATTTTGTGTTAAATCTTTTCATACAACTTTAGGTGTAGCATGATAAGTTGTACACAGAAGGGTTGCGTAAAACGGTCATTGTTCAAGCGTTGATGAAACGTGTTAAATCACGTGATAGTTTCGACCGCAAAATCACCGCGTCAAAACCCCTTTTGTCCCATTGCAAATCAAGCGAACCGAGATAGCGCAGTCGATAGAGAGTGAGGCTTATAACCCAAAGATCCCCGGTTCGATTCCGACCTTGCCGCATTACGTCTTTTTTGTATTTGCCATTGCAACAACAGGGTTGTTGAAATTTATTCTAAACAACTGTTGTTGAAAAAATTAAAACAACAGTTGTGTAAAATTTAAACAACTGGGGTTGTTAAATGTTTTCAACAACACTTGGATGGTTCATAATTATGTTAAACAGCGGTTGTTGAAAAATTTCAACAAGTTGTTGAATTTGTTTACACAGCGTTTTAACAGTGCAGGCTTTCAGCAGTGGGTTTGAGGTGGACAATTGCCTTCTTAGCAACCGCTCGGTCAGAAATTATGGCTTGCCCGACATTGTTTAGAACAAGTATTACCCATTGTAGCGAATAGTTGTGGATCGTGGCTACTCTAACGCTGGATCACGTGCATTGTGTCAGCCACTCAACTGATTTAGTATATACAAGCTGCGATTGATTGTATAAATGCATGCTGCTTATTTTGCATCATAACTACGCTTACCATGCTTATTGTAATTATTATGCGCAATGAATAATGATTTCGAAGCCATTGTTACTGCAAATTGTACACTCCACGCAGGCTTTTAAACCCTTCGATACCACCTTCGCATTAAGTGCGTTACGACCAAATGGCATATTCATCACACTTAAAGGTACTAAGTAACATTGTCCAAATCCTCAAAGCTTACTTGTAACTCTATGTGGTTCTCTCATACCTTATCATATTCATATTAACAATACAATCACGGTTTTTCTAATTTCCATTTCGTTCAAAAGATATTTACAATTGAAGTGTTCAGATATGAAATTGTCTACAGGATAATTTCATGCCGTGTACAAAGTATATAAGTACAATGAGTTAGTGAATATCACTTTGCTTTTTTGCTCATATCTCAGCCAAAAGACATCCAATTAACGTGACATTTTCACACATTACTTTGCGGACATATCAGAATAATCAGATTACACCAATACACATTTTTGTATTAATCACTCATCACTTTTTTGCACTTGTCAACAAAGTTACTAGATCCCTTTAAAGGGATCTAGTAACATTGTCCAAATCCACAAAAGATAATTACAGCTCTAGTGGTTCTCTCATAATAATAATGATAATAGACCAGCATTTATATTGCGCCATCAATCTAGAAATTCTATTCCGAGGCGCATCATACAATATATTATTACCGTGTTGTATCCGTATTATTACCAATATAAGCAAGGAATTGGGTTTGGTTTTTCAAATGCCCCTTTCGTTAAACTATCCACTGGATAGTCATCACCGTGTACAAAGTCAGTGCAATTAGTAAGCTAATATCACTTTGCATTTTCGCTCATAACTTGGCCATGTAACATCCATTTTACATGAAATTTACACAAAGTATCTATAGTGCACATATCAGTTAAAATCAATATACATTTTATCAACCATACATCACTTTTTGCACATATCAAAAACAGTTATTAGATTCCTGTTATTGGAAGCAGTTGTGTACTTTACATGGAGCCGGGGGAAGGGAAAATCCCGAAGTACTTGAGTACACATTGGAAGACAAATGTTCTTTTTTTTGTGTTCGATAGACTTGAATTAATGTACGTCACAACATTTTTGTTTTCTCGCGGTGAGAGCTATAAATTATGCACTTTATTTTTTGTTTTTTCTGTGTTGATAGCAAAATACTTTAAAGCGAACGTGTTTTAACGTATTGTATTTTGAAAACAGATTACTACCGCTGGTTCTATTTTCATAACGGAAGAGATATTGCGGGTGTTTGTGTTTCATAGACATTCTTGAGAAATATTTTTTTATATTTTGATAGTATAAAAAGAAGTTGTGACTTTCGCGTTTGAAAAGCAGACTTAAGATATTTGTGTTTTTTTTGCTTCTATTTCCATAGCGAAATTGTTATGACGCAAAAGAAGTACATCGTTGAAATGGCGCATGCATATATAGCGTCTAGAGAGAGTCTACCTAATTCAATATGAAAAAAATGCGGTTTTGTTTCGTGGTTAATTCGCAAGGTCAAAACAATAATGGGGGCAAAGAGATGGGGTAAAGTTTATCATGAAAGGGAGCCCGAAGATCCCTTAAAACATTTCTCTATTTTTACTTCTTTCAGGGAGCGGGGGAGGGGGGGGGGGGGGGGGCAGGGAAAGGGGGATTATTCCCAAGGGTGGTAGGGTATAGGGGCATGAAAGTGGAGGGAATCACCCCCTTCCCCCGCCCCTCCCTAAGCCACTTCGTCGAGTTAATTCCAACAAGAGACATGCAGCTTCCTTGGCGGACTAAGAACTTAAAGCGGTAAAGTGTCTAAAAACTCTAAATGGACGCCACTCAGCTAAGATTCCACTCGAAATAGAGAGAAAGAGAGAGAGAGATGTCAATTCTGTTTTCAGATGAATTGATACGTGAATATTTATGACTTAATAGACCGGAGGCAAAGCAATCTTGATTCGCCTATAGCTCCGTTTTGCGTTGTCGAAGCTACGAGTGGTGGGGCGGGAGGGGGGGGGGGGGGGGGGGGGGGGGCGAGTGAAGTAATTGCAACGCCCCACCCCACCCCTTCTTACATACAACCGTTTGGTAACCCTTGTACCACCCTGCCCCCCCCCCCCCCCCAACTACATACACAAATATATTTGTTTTCTTCTTTTTCTGCTCATACTGCATTCTTCTTCTTTATTATTTTAAAGGAGAATATCGCCCTCACATCTTTACTCCACCCCCCCCCCCCCATCTTCTGAATGGGTTGGCACTAACTATGCCTTCCCATTTTAGTCGTCTCGAAGATTCACCAGACACGTACTTTGTCTTCAGCATTTCTCCTTTGTTTTTTGTTCATTTTTATATAGATTTGACAACCGTCAGAAGTGCAAATCGTGTGTGCATGTTTGTGTGTGTGTTTGTGGGTATGTGTGTGTGTGTGTGCGTGTGTGTGCGTGTGTGCGTTCGTGCGTGCTTGTATGTATGTATATATGAATTGCATTTATGTATGTAGGTTATTATGCTTGTACTATTTGTAAATGTATATATACAGTATACTGTATTATAGGCGGATGGGTTTGCGAATAATGTTATGCAACTATGTTTTATGAAATGTATGTGTACATTTGTATGTATGTGGGGTTACTGGGTAGGAACGTGCGAAGGTGTGCAATCCACATTCAGTTTACATCGAGGGTCCAATAACGACTTATTTAACTGATTATTTTCACAATGTTGCAATGGAATTCCCAAGGTCTTTTCCAAAATTGAATTAAAGGGATATTTGTTTATATTTGTTCTTGCGAACGCTTTGCGAACGTACGGAGCGAAACACCTCCTTGCTGGAAGCACACACTGAGTCAGTATTATGTAGTGCGCACAAACTAGCGTAGTTACGTAACGACTATTACGAAGCGCCCTCTACATCCCCACCCTCGAAGATCTTTAAAAGTAAGAATCAGCATTCTCAAACAAAATCTATAAATAGACCCAGCAACCTAATTCTGTTCACTTTTTTTCTTTCTTTCATGTGAGCTATAAAATAATCATGAATATGACGATGGTAGTTCGAATTCGTAGATCAGAATCGCGGCGCTATCTTGCGAACGCTTGGCGAACGCGGAACGGGGCGAAACACACACTGAGCCAGTATTATGTAGTGCGCACAAACTAGCGTAGAACTTTACATTACGACTATTACGAAGCGCCCTCTACATCCCCATGCTCGACGATCGTTAAAAGTAAGAATCAGCATTCTGAAAACAAAATCTCAATAAATCCAGCAACCTAGTTCATCTCACCCGTTTTTTTCTTTTATGTGAGCTATTAAACAATATTCACATGACTTGATTTGATATTCGCAACTTGAGAAGGACATGCGTGTATGCATGACTTTAACGAAGGCTCATTTTCCAAAATCATTTGGATAATTGTCCGTAATACAATTGCATTAATAGAACAATCATTCATATAAATACTACCTTCTACGCAAACAACATCATTCATTTCCTCGTCACCTTTTCACATAAACCGAAATTACCGAAGAAACTAGTTTAAAGATACTGTCCTACTTTTGCATGCTAATGAGCTTCAAAATGTTGCGAGATAATTGTTCTATGTATGGAAGAGAATACCATTTAAATACTAGTCTGAGAAAATTAGGACTTGAAATTATATTTCGGTGGAACATTTAGTTCTTGAAATATTAAAATATCGTTATACGATCATTTAATTAGTCATTTAACTAGTAAACCCGATCGTTCGTGTGACGTATCCAAATTCGGGCTCTTGACTACGGTCGAAAGCGTCTACAGACGCTTTCAAATTTAATTTGAAATATCTCCATAATTAGGGAGACATTTGAAAAATCAAAACCAATGTCATTCTGCTGTTACCATGAACCTCACAGCAATGAACAATAGAAGTGTGACGCTCCAAGTGATTGCGGTTGAATTTTACAAAGTTAATGGT
>JBAMJV010003276.1:0-68556 GCA_037951105.1 Echinarachnius parma
CTTGCGACACACATTTTGCCAGTCGAAAGACAGTCGGATGCTAGTTGGGGCCAAATCAACACGATGAAACGGACCAGACCGACCGGGCCCACCTCTAGCCTGATTGAAACCAGTCGGATCGGGTCAAGTCGGCTCTGTCTGCGCCGGGCTTAAGTTAGAATTACTCGTAAGTCAGATCACGTGTTCTAGATGCGCGAATCTGATTGGTTGAAACGCGCCAAGTTGCTGACTTGCAATCAAGCGTAACTTACAATCGATTGTATCTCTTTTTGCAACGGGCCTAGGGCTGTTTAATTTTGCTATGTAATCTTCATTAGAGCCCTGCAAAATATTCCCGGGACCAAAATTAGGGGTTAATAAACCGGGATTGGGGGGGGGGGGGGGGGGGGGGTTCACAAAGATCCAAAGTTTCATGGAAAGCCGTTTAATAAAACATGTAAAGGTTTTTTTTTTAAGGTATACATTGCTGATTTAAATCATTAATATTTACTGTTATCTTGGAGATTATGAAAAGAGTAATATGCTCGCTTAGGTGCTTTAGAATATTGTATTCCAAGGCTAAAAATTACTTTTCATAATAATTAAGTCCAACTAAGAGTGAAGTTCAGCTTAGGATCTTTGTGAAACATCGGTCCTGTTGCAGAAAGAGATACAATCGATTATAAAGTACCAAATGATTGGATTTGTTTGTTTTCGGTTTTTTTTTTCAAATAAAATGTATTCAAAGTTCTCAAAGCAAGTTAACAAGGGGGGGGGGGGGGGGAAACAAAAGTTAACAAAGATATTATAAGTACACAATACAAAATAATATTATGTGATGTCAACATAGTAATATACATGATACATACCAAGTTTCATAACACGTTTCAAATCAATTGTTCCTCTCTCCATTCATCAAGAAATAAAACAAATTTATCTCTTTTTATTTACCCCAAGAATATTATGTAATATTTCAAACTAAAAGCAACGCAATTTTGTTGATAACGTATATCTAAAAGGAACAGCGTACACTTCCTTCCAATCCATCATCGGTTCCAATAAAATTTAGTTCCATTTTGTTAGTGAAATTTTAACTTGAATTATTTTATCAATGCATAGCTTATGAAAAACTGGGAGCATTTTCAATAATGTGTTTCCCTTGTAAAGGAACGGCGGATATAACAGAATACAACTCCATAAATAACAACGAATGGTGGTATTTTTGTAGAAATTCATCAGAACTAAAAAATTACCCAACTGTTTTGTAATAAATAAAACATTTTTAAAGGGGTAGTACAGTTTTGGTCAAAATGAACATTAGTAACCAAAACCTGCACAGTAAGATTACAAACTAATATTTATATCCCCACCATGCTCGAAAGGTATAAAAAAATACAAACGACTAAGTAACAAGCCTGTTATCATTCAAAAAGTGCCATTAAAATACAAGAGGGCGCTCTCTTATAAGGCAGTGGTTTCAACCATTTTTCATACAAAATAATGCATGTAATGTTTTGTTGAAATAATTATTAAAGGTATGGTGAAATCCCGGCTTTGATTCAGGTTTATAGCTTTAAATATGTGCCTATATTGATATACCACACTCTTTTTTTCAAAGAAAACCTTAAGTTGGGCAAGAAAGGTAAATTGCATGCAACTTTTTTGTTTGTTTTCCCATCGGCGTTCCATACTGATAAAAAAGTAATTTATAGCGGAGCGGGAATGTGCGCACGTGCAACCCGGATCATGACATCTCAAGCAGACCGCAACACGGAGGAATGTGCATGGTTTACATGCAGAGCCTATGATTTGCTTGTAAAACAAACTCGTTTTTGCTTGTAAATTGAGGCTCAACTGAAAATTCCTAAGAAATGAATTATAGCAGCTTGCAGCAACACATCTGAGTGTAGATCGTCCATAAATATAAACTTTAACAAATGTTTGCAAATATTGAAAAAAAAAAATCGAAATAATATCTCTCTGTCAACGTGAGTATTGCACTCAGCATGTACGTCTATGACAGAGCTATACTGCGATTGCCTGCATGTGACGTCACAAAGATGACGTCATTTTTCTTCGCCCGGACTCAATTTTTTTACGGGGATTACTAAAGTGAATTTAAAAGTTGATTTTTTTTTTTATTTTACTGGGTTTTCTGACGCGGAAAATATGTTTGTATTAGTAATCTTCATGACAATCTACCTTAGATACAGTAAAACACAATTTTAGGTAGTTTTCTTGTCATCCAACCTTTAAATAGAGAGATCATCAACAACTATTTAAAAACCGCTTTTGAACATTACAAAAAAAGTGTAAGCATTTTTCACATTTTTTCCAAAAATCGTCGTATTATTTGAGGCGCAAATAAATACGATCGGGTATATTTCTAATATTATTTGTTCTATTACTTTTTTCTACCTGCTCAGCTTCACCCCTAGAAAAAAAAACCCGCCAGAAGCTATTGACTTTTGTGACATCATAATACCATTCAACCATCAGTCAGCTAGATGAACAAAATACATTGGTATGTCCATTGACCACCTGGAAACGCCCCACCCCCTAAACATTAAATGTACGCTGTTATTACCAACCGTGTGAAAGAATATAATTTTACTTGGGATTAAACAAATTTGGCCAAGAAACCTCCTACTAATTTATATATTTGCAAAATTATAAATTGATCTACTGTACCATTGACTTTTGTGACATCATAATACCATTCAACCATCAGTCAGCTAGATGAACAAAAGACATTGGTATGTCCATTGACCACCTGTTTATAATAGCATTGCATGTTTTATACAATGCCCACTCATCCTGAAAAGAATGGTTTCAATGAAAACATCCAATGCTAATGCAATAAGGCACCCAGTGGGTGAGAACATATCTTTTGTTTATGTTTATCTAGCTGATCGATGGTTGAATGGTATTGTGACGTCAGAGAAGTCAATGGTGGAGGGTATTTTTAGGGGTGGATCTTAGCAGGTAGAATACAAATAATAGAACAAATAGTATAAGAAATATGACAAAAATGTACATCAAATAGTCAACAGATAATTATGTGATGAATTCATTATTATATATCAACCAAAGTCAACATGCGGTTTTTAATTTAGTCACCCTTTAAAAGGATCTAGTAACTTTGTTGACATGTGCAAAAAGTGATGAATGGTTGATGCAATGCATATTGTTGTTATCTCATATGTCCACAGGGTATTGTGTGAAAATTTCAAATGGACATTGCATGGCCAAGTAATGAGCGAAAATGCAAAATGATATTGACTTACCTGGTACTCACTGCACTCACTTTGTACACGGTTTCAAAACTCCACCGGAGTTTTTCTTATCTGAATACTTCGATCGTACATATCTTTGTAACGAAAGGGAAATTTGAAAAACCGAAACCTGTCCCATGATTTTATTGTTAATACGAATACAACAAGGTATGAGGGAACCACTAGAATTAGAATTGTATTTTGAGGATTTGGACAATGTATAAAGCATGCGTCGATTTTAAATAGGCTTGAAATTGCGTCGTAAAAATGGTCACGATTTTCCCAAGACGAGCACGCACCATAAACTGCATGACGTATGCGCATTTGCGACTGGGTATGGATTCCGCAGGTCACGGATTTCGCACCACACCGGCCGGGACTTACCGATATGTGCAATGTGAATACAATTATGTCCACGCACATGTTAATATGTAGGTGGACGGCCAAAAAGTATGCTACTAAACGGATTCCAAAGTTTAGACAATACAAACGAATGAATGTGTCAGTGAGTATTGAATTCTTATATACACATAATCATTGGTTAAAATTTCGCCCAAAGCGCGCTGGTAGGCCAAGACTAGCGCCTGCTGTATGCGACATGATATGGCTAAACAGTGGTGTATGCGTATGCGATTTCTATGCATCAAAGTTTGCGACCCTGAGATATCGATCTAGCTAAGACAAGTCCAAGGGCAAGGGTGCCCAATAATTATTGGCTGATGTCGATGCAGCCTACGTAAGAAACTATGAATATTCATCTAGGCGTAGATACAATACACTCACAGTCATCATGGTGTGTGAAACTACGATTTTATTGCTAGGCTTTTGATGCATAGAAATGGTATCGCATACGGCAGGCGCTAGTCGCATACACGGCAGACCCTAGTCGCATACAGCTGCGCGCTAGTCTTGGCTTACCTCCAGCGCGTTTTGGGCACGCTTTAGGCGAAAATGGCTAAACAGCTACAGTGGTGTAAAAAAAATGTACGCGCCCGGGAGTTGCTTGTATATCTGCAATGCGAATACTTATTGCTGTTATCAATGTGTCCACGCACATGTTAATATGTAGGTGGCTTGCCAAAAAGTATGTTAATAAAAGACTTGATTTGAATGCGCCCTATTTAAGTGTTAGTGATTATATATTAATTGTTATGTACACATAATTATTGGTTTATGAACGTCATATGCCATGACCACTAAAATACTGCTTATGATACCAAACAAAAGATTCTTCAAATGTGGCAAAAATTATTTTACATTATTGAATAATTCTAATATTAAACAATTTATATTGAATTCACGTAATATAACAGTTATGTTGCATGTTTTGACTTTACGCCAATATGAATGCAAATCAGGATCGATATAGAAACCATTCCGATCACGATTACAAACTCGGTCTGGAATCGATCCCATTTGCCATTATTTTCATGCGTATACTGTATTAATAAATAATAATAATAATATTGAATATTTGTATTGCGCAATATCCACCTAATAAGGTGCTCAAAGCGCATTAGGAAATATAGTTTAAAATAATGAAACAAACAAGAATAAAAGGAAGAAAGAAGGTCTACATAAATGTTGTTTAAAACAAATGGTACTTCAACCTGTCCTTAAATGTGTCCACGGTGCCACTTTTCCGAATATGTAAGGGTACTTGATTCCAAAGGAATGGTCCAGCGTGTTCAAATGACCTGCCCCCAGTTTGTGCGCGTTTTAGGGACAACAAGTAAGCCAGAATCCAAAGAGCGAAGTCGCCTGGAAGGAACATAATATTTAATCAAACTAATATTATATTCAGGGGCGGAACCATAGACACAATGAAAGACTAGAAGCAATATTTTAAATATAATACGAAATTAATGGTAACGATTTTCGCAAGACACGCACCATAATCTGTCTAAGTGCATGCGCATTTGCAACTGGGTACGAATTTCGCACCACACCGGCCGGGACGCGTAGATATATCTACATTGAAAAGTTACGTAGCTATTTAGGAATCCACATTTTACGACAAATTACTCACACAAAATCAAAATATATAAAGTTCAATTTTTATATTTGGGAATTTGAAAAACCGACACCTGCATCCCGTGCTTATAATACGAATATGATGAGGTATGAGAGATTCACTATAATTCCAAACAAGTTGTGAGGATTTGGACAATGTTGCTAGGCCCCTTTAAAGGGATCTAGTAACTTTGTTGACATGTGCAAAAAGTGATGAATGGTTGATGCAGTGTAAATTGTTGTTATCTGATATGCATATGGGAAAATGACAATTGAACTTTCTATATTTTCATTTGGAGTGAGTGATTTGTCGTAAAATCTGGATTCCTAGAAAGCTACGCAGCTTATAAATTTAGATATATATAGTTAACTCAATTGTTATGGAAAGTGTATTTAGCGCCTTTTGAGAGTGAGCTCTTCATATTGAAATGTGGGTGGCTTCGTAAAAGTGGCTATCAAAATTAGCGCAAATTCATGGGTGATCGATGTGTCAGTAATATAGACAATATCTACATTGTTACATACGTACCGGGACCGGTGTCACGCTAAATCGGTACGCACTGCGAAATCCGTACGCAGTCGCAAATGCGCATGCGCACCTGTGGGGAAATTGCCGGCCTGCGAAAATCATTCCCATTTGTAATAAGGCATGCACAATGCCTCCTTGAGGCTCCTTGTGGCACAAAGTGTTGTCAAAACCCGACGGCGGATTAGGAAACTCAATTCTCTTAAAGGGTGACTAAATTAAAAACGCATGTTGACTTTGGTTGATCTATAATAATGAATACATCACATATCTGTTGACTATTTGATGTACATTTTTGTCATATTTTTTATATTATTTGTTCTATTACTTTTTTCTACCTGCTCAGCTTCACCCCTAAAAAAACCCCGCCAGAAGCTATTGACTTTTGTGACATCATAATACCATTCAACCATCAGTCAGCTAGATGAACAAAAGACATTGGTATGTCCACTGACCACCTGTTTATAATAGCATTGCATGTTTTATACAATGCCCACTCACCATGAAAAGAAGGGTTTCAATGAAAACATCCAATGCTAATGCAATAAGGTACTCAGTGGATGAGAACATATCATTTGTTTATGTTTATCTAGCTGATCGATGGTTGAAAGGTATTGTGATATCAGAAAAGTCAATGGTGGGGTTTTTTTTAGGGGTGGATCTTACAGGTAGAATACAAATAATAGAAAAAATAGTATTACAAATATGACAAAAATGTACATCAAATAGTCAACAGATATGTGATGTATTCATTATTATAGATCAACCAGTTAACATACGTTTTTAATTTAGTCACCCTTTAATAAAGCATACGTCGATTTTAAATAGGCATGAAATTGCGGCGTAAAAAATGGTCACGATTTTCGCAAAACACGCACGCACCTGAGCGCATGCGCATTTGCGACTGGGTACTGGATTTCGCAAGGCACGGATTTCGCACCACACGTACCGGCCGGGACATACCGATATGAGCAATGCAAATACAATTATGTCCACGTACATGTTAGTATGTAGGTGGACGGCCAAAAAGTAGACTTCGAAAAGGAATCGAAAGGACAATTAGTCAAAGTAACGTGTCAGTGACTATATAAAATTGTTATCTACACATAGTTATTGGTTTATATACACCTATGACATGTCCACTAAAATACTGCTTATGATACCGAAGGAAGGATTCTTAAAATGTGTCAACATTTATTTTATATGATTAAATAATTCTAATATCAGACAACTTATATTAAATTCATGTAACATAACAGTTATATTGTATGTTTTGACTTTATTTTACGCCAATATGAATGCAAATCAGGATCGATATAGAAAGCATTCCGATCACAATTACAAACTCGGTCTGGAATCGATCCCATTTGCCATCATTTTCATGCGTATACTGTACTGTATAATGGTAACGATTTTCGCAAGACACGCACCATAATCTGTCTATGTGCATGCGCATTTGCGACTAGGTACGGATTTCACATCACACCAGCCGGGACACGTATATTTTTTTTAACCCACTGTTTAGCCATTTTCGCCCAAAGCTCGCTGGTAAGCCAAGACTAGCGCCTGCTGTATGCGATATGATATGGCTAAACAGTAGTGTACGCGTATGCGATTTCTACGCATCAAACTCTGCGACTCTGTGATATCGATCTAGCTATGACAAGTCCAAGGGCATGGGTGCCCATTAATTAGTGGCTGATGTCGATGCGGACTACGACCACGACGATGAAACGTCATCTAGGCGCAGATACAATACACTCACAGTCATCATGGTGTGTGAAACTACGATTTTATTGAGAAAATGGCTAGGCTTTTGATGCATAGAAATGGTATCGCATACACTGCAGGCGCTAGTCGCATACTCGGCAGGCCCTAGTCGCATACAGCAGGCGCTAGTATTGGCTTACCACCAGAGCGTTTTGGGCACGCTTTAGGCGAAAATGGCTAAACAGCTACAGTGGTGTAAAAAAAATATACGCGGCCGGTGTGGTGCTAAATCTGTGACCTGCGAAATCCATATCCAGTAGCAAATGCGCTTAGACATTTGGAGGTGTGTCTTGCGAAAATCGTGACCACTATTACGCCGCAATTTCATGCTAATAACAAATTTGACACATGTTTTATCAAAATTTTAAATGGCGTGAATGGATTTTCTTAATCCACCGTCGGGTTTTGACAACACTTTGTGCTGCAAGGAGCTTTAAGGAGGCATTTTGCATGCTTTATTACAAATGGCATGAATGGGAACGAATTTCGCAGGCAATTTTCCCACAGGTGCGCATGCGCATTTGTAACTGCGTACGGATTTCGCAGTGCGTATGGATTTAGCGTGACACCGGGATGCGTATATTTTTTTTACACCACTGTTGAGCCATTTTCGCCAAAAACGGCCCCAAAACGCGCTGGTAAGCCAAGACTAGAGCCTGCTGTATGCCATATAATTTATATGCATCATACTCTGCGACTCTGCGCTATCGATGTAGCGAAGACAAGTTCAAGGGCGAGGGTGACCATTAATTAGTGGCCGATCTCGATGCGGACTACGACCACGACGACGAGACTAGGAATATTCATCTAGGTAGATACAATGCACGCACAGTCACCATGGTGTGTGAAACTACGATTTTATTGAGAAAATGGCTAGGCTTTTGATGCATAAAAATTGTATCGCATACAGCAGGCGTTAGTCTTGGCTTACCAGCTATAGCGCGCGCGCTTTGAGCGAAAATAGAGGTTTTTCGCTGTGCTACGCGGCGGCTCTCACCGACGCAGGAACGATCTATTGGTGCGTCGGCCGCGCTAAAACAACTCTGTTTTACAAGCCGTTTCGCTTATTTGATCAACGCGGCCGTAGACTCGGATGGTTGAACAGCTGGGCAGCACACTACCTACACTCCACACACGTTGCGAGCGACGTTTGACCTCGCTACGAGCAGCGAGCGCTGCTGCAGCAGCTGCTGATTGGCTGTTTGCCGGATCGAGCGGTCTCTCAGCGCGGACGCACAATTGACCAAAGACGGTCGGTGATAACAGTTCAACAACGGAGGGACCGCTGTTACTACAGGAAATTGGTGATTTTTGCACACGACACGTAGTTTGTACGGCCGCGTTGCGCTTGCGAAAAGCCCATAATGGCTCAACAGTCACTGTGGTATAAAAAAAATATACCAGGCCGGCGATTGCCGGTATTTCTGCAATGCGAATATTTATTATTCAATATGTCCACGCACATGTTAATATGTAGGTGGCTGGCCAAAAAGTATAAATATACAAATCGATTAGAAATCGAAGAATATAAGTGTCAGTGATTATATATTAATTGTTATATACACATAATTATTGGTTTATTAACATCATATGCCCTGACCACTAAACTACTGCTTAGGATACGAAAGGAACGATACTTCAAATGTGTCAAAAATTAATTTACATTATTGAATAATTCTAATATTAGATAATTTATATTGAATTCACGTAATATAACAGTTATGTTGCATGTTTTGACTTTATTTTACGCCGATATGAATGCAAATCACGATCGATATAGAAACCATTCCGATCACGATTACAAACTTGGTCTGGAATCGATCCCAATTGCCATCATGCGTATCTAGAGTCTTATTTACGCATCGAATCAGAATCGGCTTACATCAGATGAAAGGAAGTAAATAGTGGATGCACTTTGTTATTCCAAAGGTTCGTTAAAAGGGATAAAGTATGTGCTTCCTTTTAATCTGCCGTAAGCCGATTCTGTATATCGATTTCTGAGTCGATTCACTCATAATACAGTTAACGCATGGAAAAATTGGCAAATTGGATCGATTCCAGACCGAGTTTGTAATCGTGATCGGAATTGTTTCTATATCGATCTTGCTTCGTATTCATATCGGCGTAAAATAAAGTTAAAACATGCAACATAACTTTGAATGACCAGAATTCAGTATAATTTGTGTAAAATTATAATTATTTAGTGATTTTGAACAACTATTGACACAGTGTAAGAATCGTTTGTTTGGTATCATTAGCAATATTTCCGTGTTATGGGGCATTGTTTTTCATAAACCAATAATTATGCGTTGATAAGAATGTATAAATCATCACTGACTTTAATCTTGTATTTGCGTTACGTTTGATAACATCATTTTTGTGAAGCCACCCACATACTAACCCGTGTGTGGTCAGATTTATGACAGTACAAATTTATCGCATGTACATTACATAGGGCGAGAATGGCTAAACAGTGTAATAAACTGGGTTCCAAAAGAAACTTATCACTTTTTCAGAGCGACGCTCACTAAAATCCATAGCATCAAATTGAATCATATTTAGACACAGATAAGCTATCATTCTCCTTATGAAGCATATCCTAAACAAATAAAAGTTTGCCTTTACAAAAAATGAAACAAATGCGATGGAATCACTACAGGTCAATTTCAAAAAATCACAGAAACTTCTCACTGCGAACCTCCACGAAAGGCGGTCTATTCAGAACCTTCAATAGCTATTCATTCAACTTCAAAGTGGGTTATGTAACCACTAGACTGGCTATTGTCCGTACCGAGCTCTGTGCCTGGAAGGCGAGCAGTTTCTGTGATTTTTGAAAAATTACCTCTTGCGAAGTCACCTTATTTTATTCTTTGTAGACTAAAGCAAACATCATTTTTTTAGATGAGCTTGCTAAGGGGTATTATAGCTAATCTATGCCCAAATATGATTAATTGTTATGATTTGGATTTTTATGTGCGTCGCTCTGAAGAAGTGATAAGTTTCTTTTGGAACCCAGTTTAGATAGTGGTGTAAAAAACAAATACGCGTCCCGGTGTGGTGCGAAATCCGTGACCAGTAGCAAATGCACTTAGACAGAATGGTGCGTGTCTTGCGAAAATCGTGACCATTTTTACGCCGCAATTACGTTCTAATATGAAATCGACGCATAGATTACTTCAATTGAGTTTCTTTATGTCTACCGTCGGGTTTTGACAACACTTTGTGCCGTAAAGGCCTGGTCACACAGGACACGACTAGAACCACGAATGCAGTACGCATTGGTTCGAATATATGGCAAGCCGTTTTAACATTTTTTCTCATTTCTTAATATCAAGAATTGAATTACTGATATCAAGAATGCATTTCTTGATATCAAGAATAACCAATTCTTAACAACTGAAAAGTATTTCTTGATATATCAAGAATGCATTTCTTGATATCAAGAAATCAATTCTTAATATCAAGAATTCGATTTCTTGATATCAAGAATTGAATTATTGATACATGTATCAAGAAATAGGAATAAATGTTTAAAACGGATTGCCATAGATTCGTACCAATGCGTACTGCATTCGTGGGTCTAGTCGTGTCCGGTCTATTAAGTCATGAAGATAATGAAAATGCTAAAATGTTGTTGTTGTTGTTGTTTAGAGTTTATTGGCGGTTCATTCAATTTGAATATTTTCGCCAATAACTAAATGTTATTTTAATTCTTCTCATTAATTTTCTTTATTTTAATATTTTCATTATTTTTGTTTTCTTCTTTTCTTTCTTTTGGGGGTGCATAAACGTTTTCAAACCATCGATAAACAAAACCAAAATTAAAGGCATCATCGGGCCAACCCGGCTCGGTACGTTGAGCAGGCTTCTCAACTGACGAATCAGTCTAGGCCCCCCGATGCATGGAGATGCGGTCTGGTCGCCTTCGTTCTATTTTGCACCTGCATCCGATTCCAAAAAAAAAAAAAAAATTATATATCAAATCAAATCAACTCAAAAAAGAGATTTTCAATTATTCAAGAACATACAAGGTAGCAAACATTTTGGGGCTTTGAAAGTGAAAGTGCAAAGTGCAGGATGTAATTTACTAATTATTTACATAAACAAGTACAAAAGAAAGTTACACATTACTTTTTCAGCAAAATGTATATGCTGATCAAACCAGCTTCAGAGGCCTGCACAGATGTCCTGTAAACAGTCTCTGTTCCGGCTTGAGCATGCATATAATTTTACGAGAGCCAAACATAATTATTATACAAAAACAATAACAATAACTATAGACCTCTTATAACTAGCACCAGGCGGGAGTATTGAAGCACGAACTCACATCCCAGCATGGCTGGGGGTTTTTTTCTCGCAAATAATGACGCGTACCGTAATCGCTATCATAGGATTGCATTAGACAACATGGATTCATATCATATTATTGAAGAGTCTATTAATCCATATATATACACGTTTCCGCATTATATAGTAACACTTTGTAATAGATCATCACTACTTTTTACAAGCATAATGATGGTATATCATGGTATAACATCATCTTCTTTCCTTTAAAATGCATCAGTATGTATGCCTCTACTGTATTGCATAATAGTTTTTATTACATTTGCTTCACATTATTCAACAATTTATGGACATTATACTTGATGATTATGTAAAATATTTGGTTAATTAGTTTTATGAATTGTTTTTGAGGAACTAATTACAGCAATAATAATGATATAAGTAGTTTATTTTATAATAGAAGGAAAACGCTTTTTAAAACAATGATAATCATTAAAGGGAAAATTCATCCATTCATCCATTAGATATAATTTGAATTCATGCGTACAATAAGACAAATAATGTATGCATGTAAATGATACAAATATCACTACTGACTAACAATGTTGACTTGTTTACGTCCACTATTCATATTAAGTTTGTCCTTTATAAAACAACATAAAGTTAGAATCTGATAGTTTCATCATGCACCCTATAGGGTCCATGGTTTCATAAACTGAATTTATGACCAACATATTCTGGATAAACAGTCTGTTGTTGACAGAGGTATCGTATCCAATTGATTAATGAAATCAAATTAATTTCAATGACAGGAAAATGCAAATGTTCATCATTCTATTTTCCTATAGCATGCCGATAAGTCAATTGAATTCATATAGCTAAATTGAATTTGATCATTACATTTTCCTATAGCTGCCGATATGTCGATTGATTTCATATTGCTAAATTGAAATAAAATTTGAAACTAAATTAAATTTGAAATTAAAGGGATAGTTGAGTGTTGGTCAAACTTTACTTAATAACCTAAACCTGCACCATTACGGTACAAACTAATAGTTATAACTCCACCATGCTCGAAAAGTATACACAATTACAAACGACAAAGTAAAACCCCTGTTATCATTCAAAAAGAGCCGTTACAACTCAAGAGTCAAATTAACTCTAGAGAACGCTAGCGCGAAGCGCTAGCGTTTCTATAGGTCCTCCTAATACGGGACTGAAAATGAATACTGTTTGTGCACGCTATTGTGCTTAAAATTATACATATGATACGGTACTTATCACCAATTCATTCTCCAATATGTGATCCAACCATCGCGTGGATTACAATTATGATTTAGTTCCCCCATTCCGCTAAAAATCAGTGATGTATGCGCCTCCTCGACTTCTCTCCGTGTGTTAGCGCGACTCCGAACAGATTTTGATGATCGCGATGGCCGCCGATGCGAACGAGGAATTACGGCGCTTGCGTGCGCGGTAATAGTTACTGTGCATATCTGTTCGGAGTCGCGCTAACACACGGAGAGAAGTCGAGGAGGCGCATAAATCACTGATTTTTAGCGGAATGGAGGGAAAAAATCATAATTTTAATCCACCCGATAGTTGGATCACATATTGGAGAGTGAATCAGTGGTAAGTACCGTATCATATGTATAGTTTTAAGCACAATTAGCGTGCACAAACAATATTAATTTTCAGTCCCGTACTAGGAGGACCTAGAACGCTAGCGCTTCGCGCTAGCGTTCTCTTGAGTTAGTGTCAAATCTGATTGCCGGTGACAATCACTTTTATATAATATTTTGAAAGCAAATTTCACAACAACGAGATCATTTGAATGGGAAATATTATTATTTCCCATGTATGATCTTTCACATGGAATTGAAATCAACCAAATCAGTTACAATTAATTTTTTTTGGGGGGGGGGGGGGTGGGCACTTCGGAAAATTGCAATACTCAAGCCTCCCTTTAGATTTAAAATGAAATGAAATTTGAAATGAAATTAAATTAAAATGAAATTGAAATAAAAGTGAAATTACTTTTATTAATATCTTTTCATCCTAGACAAGGGTATTGAAGATTACATGAAATGTTTCGTTAATAATTGAAATAACATAGCTCTAAAAGTATACAATATTTACAAAGTATAACATGACATTGTTATAAACAATATTTTACAAACTTACAATTAGAGAACATTACTTTGTTAATATTAGATGTTTTCATTATACTTTGTAAATATTATATGATTATACTTTGTACATATTGTATATAACCATGTGACATTATTCAATGAGACATTTCTTATATTGTTATCCTCAATACCCTTGTTAAGGGTGAAAGGATATTAATAAATTTCATTTCATTTCATTTCATTTCATTTGATTGGATGGAATATTAATGAGGGGGGAGGAGCTTAAGATAGTCGCGCAGAAGTTAATTGAGCGCTGATTGAGCTTTCATAATACCGATTTCCCACTCAATCAGCGTGCAATTAAATCATGGACTTAAGTGCATATTTAAATGAGAAGTTAAATGAGCTTCAGAATACCCCCACAGCTCTATGCAGAATGTCCACGTGCGTGCGTGAATTCTCCTTGCGTTTCGTTACATTTGAAAGACCTGACAAAAAAAGTCACCTGATAAAATATAACCATTCACTTTAATTTTCAAACTTAAAGCAGGCTAAATAAACATTTTTAGAATAAAAATCATATCTTTGCCCATTTTTTCCACACTTAAAAGAAAACAGGACACAACAATCTACAAATGGGGCCGTTTCGGTTTCAATAACAACCCGGATACGAACGTTGGTTTTTTTTTATTAAAATCCGAAAATAAATAGAACAAATAAAAAATATAAAAAATCAGTCTTATCCATATGAGATCTCCATAATGATAAATTCTGAAAAAAACATTACTGACTTCGAGCCAAATTTCCCGTGAAAACACGTTTCAAATGTGACAATAATTGCAACGGGCAATATCGATGTTTTTAGTAACAATGAATTTTCGTCTCAGTAATTTGCGCATGCGCAATTTGTAAGTACGAACTCCCTTGTTAGCCATCTGTGGCCATATTCATAAAACCCCGATAAGCTAGTTGGTTGATCAAATTACAATTTCGATGTCCGCTAGGCTTAGCTGGTATTCACAAAAGGCTAAATTCGCTATCGTAGTCAAGGCCCGACCTAGCATAAATTCTAAATTCCACAATCATTTGGTATTCCACGACATTGTTAGTCGAAATGCGAACAATAACAACAATAGATCTGCAGTGCGGACTTATTGCATTGAAATCTATTTATGTGGGACCTTCTGTTGGACTTACAACAAAGGTGTACCTCTAAATCGCTAGCAAGTAACAATCTGCCTGGTCGTTGTGTGTATGCGTGTGGCGCGATCGTGAACATGGCAAGGAGAATATTCGAATAAGGGATATTAGAGATTTTTTTATGATAGCGTGATGTTAGTTCAAAATAGTTCCCCAAGTAACATACTTTTCCGTGTTTGTCCTAGCATCCTTGTACTTCAGCAATAACATCTTTTATCAGCTTAAATTACAAGTTTTTATCTAGAGAGTAATTTGCCTTTTTTTGTCCTTTTTGTGACATATTACCTTACTTTTGCAGTTCGGATTGATTTTATGTGATTTCAATTCTGTTTTGATGAATCTATCTATATAATACTATGTAATGCAATTTCGTTTCTGTTTTCACTGCAATTGAATAGTTTCCCTTGTCATGCTATCATATTATAAGCGTGGCGGAGCTTGATCGTAATGAGGAGGGAGATGTATTTGGTTTTGCTTCATTGGGGTGGCTATGAAAACACGTGCTTACGCGTGATCCCCCCCCCCCCCCCCCCCCCCAACCCCGCCCCGAAAAAAAAACATCATTCCTACTCACGCTCATATCTACAATAACACCCTTACATTTAGGAATAATAGCAAGCTTTTTGTTTTGGACACAATTTACTGCCCTCCCCCCCCCCCCCCCGTTTACCCCAGATAAGACAATTATGTTCTACTACCCCCCCCCCCCCCCTTATTGTATCACGTTGTAGAACACATAACAAACTCAATAAGACGCTTTTATGATTGGAACAATACGGAAAAATTCGTTAATTCACACGTTCGAGTAAACTGCGCTTTAATGCGATGTCAAACAAACTTGCAACAGATGGAATGTTACCATGACAGCCACGATGAATAAATTAGATCATCCGAGTTGTTAGCTTGTTATTGGTATGGTTAGCAGTGCTTCTTGAATTACGATTTAGCAACCCGCTACGAAGATTTGAAATGGCTATTGTATTACAGGGCTTAGACGCTCGTTGATTGGTCGATATGGTAGGGGCATAGACAGCGTGCAAAATCTACACACATTACTAAAGACATACCCATGCACGTGTGTGTTGTGCACTGGTTTGTGAAAACAAAGGTGATCACCCAAGCGAGTTTTGTGAGTTCCCCGCTAGTTATCGTCCAAACTGGCATTTTGGCAATAAGGCCTAGCTGACAGATAGGCTATCTGGCTTTTATGAATATGGCCACTGACTTGTTGGTATGTAAACCTTCACTCGACTAGTGAAAGGTTCGTCAAAAAATCATGACCAAATGGTCATGAAATAATAATGAAGATGAGTGACATTAAATGAGTGACTTTATTTATATCTTTTCTTTGTGATAACAAACAGTATGTTATTGACACAAAATTACATTTTACACCCATTTTCTTTAGACGCACCACCCATAATATGTTATATGTTACATTAAGTATGTATTTGTAAAGTTCTTTTAACAAGATATTAATTAAATTTTGTTTTTTATAGCAATATGTTAACAAAATGAAGAAAAGTGTGAGATTTGTTCGCAGTCATACGTTTAAAGCGCATAATCGATTCAAACACTACACGATTTATAAACGCGGTACTGAATCGATTATAAAAGCTCTCCACCCCAACCTCCGTGAGATTTTTTATATATTAAAAAAAAAGAGTTCATTTTTTGGCAATTAGTTTGCACGAAACTCTGATTGATCGACAGCGCTGTAGCAACGCGAGCTATTTAATGCAGATTGGAGCTTCATTAATATCTATATCAATTCTATTCACATAATTATTCGTTATAAACCAATAAATGCTCCTAAAAATTAAGAATCAAATAAATAAAAAAGTAAGTTATTTTTGTTAATGTTGATATTATTTAGTTTGTATGCATACTTTTATTTATGTTAAGTTTGAACGATAGGTATTGCGTATGTCAATTGTTCTGTTTGTTTTCCATTATTATTTCACGATTATTACTTGATAAAAGCATAATCGATTCAGTAAACAGCACGATCCAATATGGAATCGATTATGATAAATATCATTAGGCCCAACAAAAAAATTGTTGGATTGGAGTAACGGGCAACCAACAATTAGGGTAGGTAGGTATAATATATAGGGATTTTCCTTTTATTTTCTTTTTGTTTGCAGGATTCGCACAAATACACGAAAACACACATACAACACACAAATAACACATATCGCAATTGAAAAAGAAAAAAAGAAGAACAAAAAAAGATTTTTTCTTTCTTCAGTTTATTCAGTTTTCACTTATTCAGTTGTACGGGGACAAAATTATCGTAAATTATTGACTTAAAGGGTGACTAAATTAAAAATTCATGTTGACTTTGGTTGATCTATATTATATGACACCTTGGAATGTTCTCACAATGTGATTGGTTGAAATCAGGTCACGTGACATTCGTGGAAACGTACCATCCAACGATTTTTAGTTCTATTGCACGATTACTACGTGCAATAGAACTTTTTTATGTTGTTGTTGTGCAAAGGCCAGCGCGCGTTAAAATTAACTGCGCGCATTGCGCAGATATTCCATTCATGAACGAGCGCATTAACAAACATTACGCACTCATGGCATGCAATGCATGCAGCGCGCTGACGTGCATTGCGCTTGGAAGTTACCACAGTACTATTTACACAAGTAGATTTGTTTCACTAACGGATGCTGCTTTGGACGATTTAATCGACAGGATCTATCTAAGTTTTTACACTTAGGTGTCATATAAAACAAATAATCAATGTTTGTCTATTCGTACAATGGTATGAATATTTTCATTCAGTGAAAGGTGGAATGTTCCATTCAACTCGGCTTCGCCTCGTTGAATGTTGCACTCATAAACATTGATTATTTGTATAATAGTGAATACATCACGTCTGTTGACTATTTGATGTACATTTTTTGTCATATTTGTTATAGTATTTTTTTTCTATTATTTTTTTATTCTAACTGCTAAGATCCACCCGTAAAAAAAACCTTCTACCATGGACTTTTCTGACATAACAATACCATTCAACTATCGATCAGCTAGATAAACATAAACAAAAGATATGTTCTCAACCACTGAGTACCTTATTGCACTAGCATTGTATGTTTTCATAATAATAATAATAATAATAATAATATTTTCGATTTATATAGCGCCTAATATGATTGATAATCATCTCTAAGCGCTTTACAATTATATTATTACCCCGGTTATTGGATTCATACTTCAATCAATCCAGCACACAAAGTGCTGAAACCCTTCTATTCATGGTGAGAGGGCATTGTAACAAACATGCAATGGTGGTCAGTGGACATATCAATGTTTTTTGTTCATCTAGCTGACTGATGGTTGAATGGTATTTTGATGTCACAAAAGTCAATAGCTTATGGTGGGGTTTGTTTTACCCAGGTCGAAATTCCCATAGAACCAAGACCCATAGGATTCCCATAGAGACCCATAGGCCTAATGGTTTCTATGGGATCCTATGGGTTTCAATAGGGAAAGTGAAACATGGGTTTCTATGGGTTTCTATGGGTGTGGGTTTCTATGGGTCCTATGGGTTTCTATGGGTCCTATGAGTTTCTATGGGTTTTTATTTTATGGATTTCTGTTGGTCCCATAGAAACCCATAGAAACCCATAGGATATTCCTATGGGTTTTCTATGGGTTTCTATGGGAAATTCGACTTGGGTAGGGGTGAAGCCAGGCAGGTAGAACAAAGCAATAGAACAAAATAATATAACAAAAGTAGAAAAAATATGACAAAAATGTACATCAAATAACCAAAAGATATGTGATGTATTCACTATTATAGATCAACCAAAGTCAACATGCATGTTTAATTTAGTCACCCTTTTGATATCATTTCATTTCATTTTCTACCACACACACCTATCAAATGAGTGCGTGGGTCCAAAATGTATTCTTTATTAACTGAAGTTATTTTAAATAAAGCCTTCGATTGCAACACATGTATATATTATATAAGCATGATTTTATATGATGGTTAAAAGAATGTTTAATGACATGTTTCGTTTGTTTTATAAATGTTCAAGAAAAACAAAATCATCTTACTATTCCGCATTTTAATGGTAATGTTAAAAACAAATTAGAAGAGAAAATGCTCATTTTGTGTCTCGTGTAAAAAAACAAAACACGAACTATATGTTGAATAATGACGCTCAGTTCTACAAGACAGGTAACAATATGTTATGATCGATTTAATAAATACAGGTTGCGATCGATTTAAAGCAGATTTGTTTGTAAATGGGAACGTTTATTACAAATTTAGTTTTTCTCAAATGGTGATCCAGTCGACTACAGTCTAGTTCCGAAAACCCCGGGTCAATATACCGCTTCTGTAACGTATGCAAATAATAATTATGCGTATTACGTAAGAATAGTAAGTAGGTCCGGCAAGCTAAGTTTGCCGGAGCTTGCCGGACCTAGATACTATTGTTAAAGGGATCTAGTAACTTTGTTACTAATCACTAAAAGTGATGAAGGGTTGATGCAATGTATATGGTTGTTATCTCATACGTCCACAGGGTATTGTGTGAAAATTTCAAGTCAAATGGACATTGCATGGCCAAGTTATGAGTGAAAATACAAAGTGATATTCACTAACTCACTGCACTCACTTTGTACACAGATGAAAAACTCGCCCGGATTTTTTCTTATCTGAATACTTCGATTGTACATATCTTTGTAAGGAAAGGAAAATTTGAAAAACAGAAACCGGTCCCATGATTTAATTGTTAATACGAATACAACAAGGTATGAGAGAACCGCTAGAATTAAAATTGTATTTTGAGGATAGCTAAAAAACAAACATAATTTTTGAAAAGCGCTTTGTTTAACTCGTGTAAAAGAAAAGAAGAAGCATTGAACCTCATTAGGTCTAAACAAAACATGTTAAACACCATTTTGACACAATGACAAAAGTCACAATATCAACATATTTCTTTGGGAAGCACCCCCAGAACACCAGTTTATTCACCTTTCCGTTCATGGAAAAGAAAAAAAACACCATTTGCAGCGAAAAATAATATATATTTTTTAATCGATCACAATCTGTCTACTTTGAATCGATCACAACTCATTTTTCCTCCACCTCGGCTTGATAAAGCAAGTGTTGTTTTGTTTGTCGTTAACACGGAAACAAACAGACAGTTTTTCCCCAATTAAGAATATTTAAAAATAATGCATTTGCAACACGAGAGAGTAAGATATCATATTTTATATTCAAACATACATGAGCACGTGGATATCTATCCTGAAACTTCTTTCTAACCACTAATAATATGTCTTTTTTCATATATATATTATAATAGGCCCCTCACCTGTACCATAAAGGTGATGCCACTCGCTCACTTCTTTGATTGAATGACAACACAGCTAAGTTGACATTTTCGTGGACTGAATTATGCAATAATCGAACCCCCCAATACTTGTTTACATAATATTTTGAAGACACTGGTCATTGGGATGAAATTATACGATTTTAAGCGCCACGAAAATTGACCTTTTCTATGCCTGTGTCCGCTCGGTTAGGCTCGCCATTGACTTTGTACATGTGTGACCTCTCTCGCGTTTTCTGTCGGTTACGTGCAAAGTCAATTACTGAGCGGATACCAGGATACATAGGAACTACGCAAGCCTCCCTTAAGTTTATTCATTATCCCGTTTCCAGGATTATTTGTTATAAACGATACTTACTAGTGTCGTGCTAAGATCCTGAGCTACCACGCCGTGATTCCATTCCGCCTCTAAAATCAATAGGTGATATTTCCGACACAAATCAGGAGATGGTCTAAAAAAAGTGACGCAAATTTCTAGAAACAAGATATATCCGCGAGCTACATTCATCTTGGTGCAAAGAACTGTCTTTTTTCCCCTTTAAATTTAACGCAACGAACGTTGAGGGCGTATAACACTTGCGTGTTGCCTCGAGGAAGGTCAACTCGAATTATTTTTTGTGACCACTTGAAGGGCGCCCCAGTTGGCAGTACACATTTTCGGTAGATTGTAGATTTGATACACAAACCAAAAGTCCGATTTTGTACAGATTGACACTAAATATAAGAACAAAAATTGACATTTCATCAATATGTGAAATGTAACCAAAATCGGTCATTCCAATTATTTTTTTAATAAATGAAGTTACACCGGCATTCCAAAGTTATTACACATATTTGGCATTCCAACTTTGTGTACAAATAACATTAGTGACCGAGCCTTGCGATAGCAGACGACAACATTACAGAACGGCGGAATCCAACTTTCACAAATAGTAAGTCGATTTTATTTTAAAATTCTATAATACATTGTACCATATTTTGTAGATTGTGTCTAAAAGATAATAAACGTTACTGCCGTTAGTGTAATTTGTATCTTGTCATCATGTCGACCGTTTGATTGAAATAATATCATATGTAAGCTTGTGAGTTCATTATTAATTTGAAAGAAATTAAAATCAATGACAATGTCAATGCAAATGCCAATGGCATGCTAATGGAAGTGGAACTGGGGCGCGGCTGAAATAGATCGACAAATATTTTGTTTGAGTGGCATCTTTTTACATTTAATTTCAGTCTCTTACTGCCGGTCATTCTAACTGAAATAACCAGTAAAATAGGCCATGAAAACGATTCGTTTTGTCGATCTAAGACTTGGTACGAATAATGGATAGCAACCAAGTACTCAACTTCTTAAGACTAAGACAGGTAACGTAACTTCAGCTTTACCGGCTTTGCCTTTGTCGGTGGGATAGAACTAGAAGTGAGCCACGCCGGTCATGACGGCAGGCGAAGCTGTTGGGCGTCCCTCTCTCATCCTCGGCTTCTCTGGCCGGCTCGACTCGGCCTTAAAACGATTGTTTGCTATCTACCTTAGATAAGCCAAGAACCGGAATTATGTTTAATCACAATAGAGAGATCAGAGATCAGATGTCCTATTTCAATGATTCATTACATAGACAAATTGATTTTTTATTGTGGTCCTGAGACCTGACTCCTGGCGTCCTGCCTAATTAATTTAATTACATTTTAATTTTACTTTTTTTTAGTTAAATTTTTTTTTTAAGATTCCAAGAGTGAGACTAAGCCTGGTCCTGGCTAATTTTTTTCTTCCAACCACTGCATTGGCATTCAAATTGTGCTACAGTACAAGCTATGCCAGCTCTTATTACTGGCTTACTGCCTTACTTAGTTTACTTAACTCTGATCATCTTATGTGTCTTGAGTCACCAAACCAGGACCAGGTCCAGGGCCAGCAAGCGCCCTGCGAAACACATGCCAGCCCCAGACTGGAAAGCATTAATTCACATTTTTATCTGGTGCTCTTTTTCAACCCCTGACACTGTTTGCACGTTTATG
Source organism: Echinarachnius parma (assembly GCA_037951105.1). Classification (NCBI taxonomy): domain Eukaryota; kingdom Metazoa; phylum Echinodermata; class Echinoidea; order Clypeasteroida; family Echinarachniidae; genus Echinarachnius; species Echinarachnius parma. The sequence continues at coordinate 22,563 of JBAMJV010003276.1, forward strand.
ATGTATCGTTTGTAGCCCATTCTAAATCATTGATTGATGACAATACAAAATGATGGACCAAGAAATGTCTAATTACTTTGGTATTGGATTCAATCTTTTCTCACAGGTAGACAACAACGTGTTTTGTATAAAGGTACTACATCGTCATGGTTTCGTGTACTTTCAGGAATATCACAGGGTAGTGTTTTAGGGCCATGTTTATTTCATTTATTTATTGATGATCTTTTGTATCAAACTCAGTCGCCTTCTGTTTTGTTTGCTGACGATACATTGTTATATACACTGTGAAAAAAGTAGTAAATTTACGTTGGGTATTTTTTTGTTGGGTAATAAATACGTTGGTTACTGTTTTGTTGGGCAATATTTGACCAATACTTAGGCAAAGTTGTACTCTGCCGCTGCCTATATACAGATGTCCAATTATTAGGCAATTAATTGCTCTGCTGAGTGGTAAATTACATACGATCGTGCCATTGTGAAAAAAGGAGTAAATTTACCTTGGTAATTTTTTGGTTGGGTAATATATACGTTGGTTACTGTTTTGTTGGGCATTATTTGACCGATACTTAAGCACAATTTTACTCTGCCGCTGCCCAAATACAGATGTCCAATTGTTGGGCAAGTTATTGCCCTGCTGAGTGGTAAACTGTATACGTGCGTGCCACTGTGAAAAAAGAGTAAATTTACGTTGGTAATTTTTTTGTTGGGTAATATATACATTGGTATTTGTTTTGTTGGGCATTATTTGACCAATACTTGAGCAAATTTTTACTCTGCCGTTGCCCAAATACAGATGTCCAATTGTTGGGCAAGTAATTGCCCTGCTGAGTGGTAAACTGTATATGTGCGTGCCACTGTGGAAAAAAAGAGTAAATTTACGTTGGTAATTTTTTTGTTGGGTAATATATACGTTGGTATTTGTTTTGTTGGGCTTACTTGACCAATACTTGAGCAAATTTTTACTCTGCCGTTGCCCAAATACTGATGTCTAATTGTTGGGCAAGTAATTGCCCTGCTGAGTGGTAAACTGTATATGTGCGTGCCACTGTGGAAAAAAGAGTAAATTTACGTTGGTAATTTTTTTGTTGGGTAATATATACGTTGGTATTTGTTTTGTTGGGCATTATTTGACCAATACTTGAGCAAATTTTTACTCTGCCGTTGCCCAAATACCGATGTCCAATTGTTGGGCAAGTAATTGCCCTACTGAATGGTAATCTGTATACGTGCGTGCCACTGTGATTTCAACAAAAAATCACAAAATATGAACAAATATTAATTTTGAAGTAAAATTCTTTCGTTATTCATGTGTCAATCGTTTGTGTTTTATGTAAAAAATATTATGACAAACTTTGCATCACATGTTTACCTTGTTATACCATTGGTTTTCTGTTGAATTTAACTTCATTTGTTTTCATAACCACTTTTTATGTATGCTACACATGTGATATATATACGCGACATGCTACGTGTGTATTATACATTCATTCCTAAGCTGGCACAGCCAGATTGCACTTAGAAAGTCTAAATAGACCAGTTGTGTGTGATTATACATTGACCCCAATGTATCCCACATGATTTGGAAATTTCAATTGGTAATTTTTGATTGGTAATTTCAATTGGTTTTTCGTCCTGGGCAGTCAGATGACCATTTGTTGTTTAAAGCAACTGAACAATGCCCAACAAATAGTTTTATTGATTTTATTGATATCATAATAACTCAACAACTTAGTTAAATTATGTCATTTTCTGGGTAATTATTATAGGTCTTGCCCAAATACTGGGTAAATTACTTTGTTAAAAGGTTGGGCACATTAATGTCCCCAAAACTTAGTTCAAAATATAACCCAACAGTTGGGCACAGTAATGTCCCAACAACGTTGGTTAAAATGTTGCCCAGTAGTTGTTGAGGTTGACTATGCTTCCAACGTCGGGTAAAATATTGGGTAAATATACGTAATTACCCAACAGTTGTGCACATTAATGTCCCAACAACGTTGGTTTAAATATTGCCCAGTAGTTGTTGAGGTTGACTATGCTTCCAACGTTGGGTAAAATGTTGGGTAAATATACGTAATTACCCAACAGTTTGGCACATTAATGTCCCAACAACGTTGGTTAAAATATTGCCCAGTAGTTGTTGAGGTTGACTATGCTTCCAACGTTGGGTAAAATATTGGGTAAATATACGTAATTACCCAACAGTTGGGCACATTAATGTCCCAACAACGTTGGTTAAAATATTGCCCAGTAGTTGTTGAGGTTGACTATGCTTCCAACGTTGGGTAAAATATTGGGTAAATATACGTACTTACCCAACAGTTTGGCACATTAATGTGCCCAACAACGTTGGTTTAAATATTGCCCAGTAGTTGTTGAGGTTGACTATGCTTCCAACGTTGGGTAAAATATTGAGTAAATATACGTACTTACCCAACAGTTGGGCACATTAATGTGCCCAACAACGTTGGTTAAAATATTGCCCAGTAGTTGTTGAGGTTGACTATACTTCCAACGTTGGGTAAAATATTGGGTAAATATTTACCCTTTTTTTTCACAGTGTAGGCCAATATGTACTCCCCAAGATCAAGAAATTATCTAAGCTGATTTGGATAGTATACACAATTGGTGTTTAATAAATAAAATGCGTATAAATATAAGTAAGTCTAAAGTAATGAGAATTACATGGTCAAAGAATCGAGGCATTCCAAATTATAGTCTTGATTCTAAGCAGCTTGATGTTGTTAGTGAGTATAAGTATCTTGGGGTGATGTTGAATAATAGATTAACTTGGCACACACACGTTGATTATATTCTGAAGAAGGCAAACCGTATGTTAGGTTTCATAATGTCAGTGTGTAAATCACTTTCCCCAGTTTCCTTTTTTTTGGTTTATAAATCTCTTGTTATTCCAATATTGGAATATGGTCAGCCTGTGTGGTATTTGCATACAATATTTCTCTCCGATAAAATTGAAGAGATTCAACGCCGTGCCTCTCGTACTGCACTTCGGCAACGTAGACAAGAAATGTCATACGAGGATAGAATGAATATTCTTAAATGGTATCCATTATAAATGAGAAGAAGATGTTGTTTATATACTTATGTTGTTAAAGCATTGTTCGGGTTGATTAATTGTGATGTGGTTCACGATGCTGTTAAGGTAAATGGTAGATACGTGGACATGGGCAAGTGTATTCACCTCCGGGCACGAACCCAGCGGTTGCATTGCTCAGCCATTCATACTTTCCCGCGCCTATGGGATGAGCTTCCGTTGGATTTGCGATCGGGGGTGGCCATGGACCCCTTGTACACGTGGCTTGCTAGTTTGCGACACCACCTCCAAGATGGTTGATAATTGTGTTTATGCATACATTTTATCATTGTAATTAGTGTTAGAAGTTCTTGATTTTTTAGTGTTTATTACGATGTTAAAACGTTTGTATACAATGTTTATCCTGTTGGTTTGTTACCATTTTCACTTTGTAAGTAGCCACTGGAATTGGGACGGAAGGCTTTTGGCCACAGTTATTTAGTTAACTTTTTCCAAGCCCTGGCATTCCAATGGTTACAATGTTTTATTTTGTACACTTTTCATGTGTATTTGATTGCCGAATAAAATAATAATAATAATAATAATAATTATAAATTACTTTTCAAGGATTTTTACTCAATAACTGGATCTTGACTGAAAAGTAAATGTAGTTGAGTAGTTGACCTAAACATCAGTTTAAACCCTAACACTACAGTCAATAAATTAATTTTGCATTTTCCGCCCATGATTTTGTAACTGAGACTTTACAGGAGCTCATTTGTCATTTCACTGTTTTCATGGGCTAATTACTAATTTGCACTCTCTGAACAGATGTATTTTTTACTATTTTGGTCCAGAATTTTCACTACACATCAAGCTGGTGTTCTCAACAATATATTTGAACATGTTAGTGAAATTAAGTGAATATTTTTTCTTATGAATGTTATATTTTCTTTCATTAGTTTGAGGATGTGGTTCAACAAGGTCTGGCGACTGATGATAGTCTGGTGTTACCAGGTGGTACTTCAGGATTACTTATCTGCCGGTTCTCTACACGCTATATGCACAGCTAGTCAGTCAGCTATCCACAGGTATTCTTTGTACTATAATTTAATCATCCCACTCATTTATGTGCAGGAATTTTTTTTTTTAGAGGTTAGCTTTTTTCCTGTGATTTATAATTAAAGGGGTAGTTTAGTTTTGGTAGAGAGGGCGCTGCACATCACAATTTTTTTGTGAGGTAATGAAAAACTGAGTGTCGATTTGAGAGAACATGCAATTTTAATGGCAGAATAAACTTTATTTGGTCAAAATCGACCCAGAAACGGCTGAAATATCAATAAATATATCTGATCTTATAATTATTTGGGGCCCAAATAATTAGACGATTTTTCAAAAAATTAAAAAAATGCTTGCACTTTTTCAAAAGTTTTCAAAAAACTTTTTAAAATAGTTGTTGATGATCTCTCTATTTAATCATTATTTCAATAAAACATCACAAGCATAATTTGGTAAGAAAAATGGTTGAAACCAATGCCTTTTTAGAAAGCGCCCTCTTGTGTTTTAATGGCTCTTTTTGAACGATAACTGGCTTTTTACTTAGTCGTTTGTAATTTTGTATACCTTTCGAGCATGGTGGAGTTATAACTATTAGTTTATAATGTTACTGTCCAGGTTTGGTTACTAAAGTTCAGCCTTACCAAAACTGTACTACCCCTTTAAGTATTAATTTGGACAAGAGGAATAATGAAAAGGCCATTCAAGTTTTTCTTCTTATACTTGATGAATTCATTATTGGTATTATACAACTTAAATATCTCAGAGATCAACTTCTCAATGAATGTATTTGTTGGTTTGTGTCAATGACTGATTAAAGTTATCAAAATAAATCAAACACATTTCTTCATTTTGTTCAAAATCATTTGTCGCATTTCTATTCAATTTATTTGCATGTTTTGGTAATTTTTGTTGATAACTTTTATTACTCTACATGCTTTTTGAGGACAAGACAATTTATTTGAAAGTTTATAGTAGTATTAACTCATTCAGGACTGTTCCCGAAAATACTCCAGCTGTTGTTTATGGAGAATATGTTTTATCAAAATCAACTGTCTTTAAATGGGCTGAAAGTGCAATAGCTATATAGTCTAACATTCTTTCTCTGTTTGTGTTTGCATTATTTAATTACAGATCTTCGGACTATTATACAAATGATGCACATGCATGAGTGGATCGGTACGAATTGGATGCACGAGTTTAACGTTGGTATGGTTTAAACCCACGAGCGCAGCGAGTGGGTTTTAGACCATTTCCAAAGTTAAAAGAGTGCATACAATTCTTACCGATCCACGAAATATGCCTGTGCAGCATTTGTTTTATAAAATGGGCGCGAAAAAATGTGAAAATCAGACTTCTTCCCAGTAATGGCTAAATTGGCTAAATTTACCGACCCATGGCTTCAAAAGTACCGACCCATGGCTTCAAAAGTACCGACCCATGGCTGCAAAAGTACCGACCCATGCCCATGGCTGGGAAAAAATTTGATTTCACATTTTAATTTTTTTTTTTTTTTTTTATTATAAAATTTTGTTTATATTAATTTAAAAATTAAAAATGAAAAAATAAATCAGATAAAAAAAAAATTTTTTTTTTTTTTAGATGAAATAAAACAAATTATATCAATTTTAACAAATATTTTTTTTAATGAATTTTTTTTTTTTTTTTTTTTTTTTTTTTTTTTTTTTTTTTTTTAAATCCACAACATACCCCTGTGCAGCATTAGTTTTTATAAAATAAGCGGAAAAAAAAATCAAAATCAAACTAAAGTGAGCCATGTATCAGTAAAAAACTTTTACATGCTAATTGACCAATCAGAATGCAGGGATTCTTCTACCCATTTTATAAAGGAGCATGACATATCACCATGGATGTTACGTGGTAGTGTTCACAAGCAATGGACAAGCCATAGACTTTAAAGACTACCTTAACATTTGAAGATGTGAATATGATGAAAGTATGCAATATACGTCTATGGCCTGGAGCAAAACAGATTCATTAATTCAATGAAGTAAGTAACAGAATCAGAGTTATGTTAGTTTTGTTGGTTTACAGAATAATACATAATCATTTGCTGTTAGAGCTGTTCATATTTCATCAAGAAGAGGGGATGATCCATGAATGATGTGTTTAAATAGTTGCCAGCTTCTGGAATTTGGTATTACAGTGAAATATCTTTATAACGAGAACCTCAGACCCACTGAATTTACTGTGTTATTTTACATATCTCATTGTATCAGGGCTTTACAAAAAAGAAAAATACAAACCACCTGGACCTGTCAAATAACCGTGCTATATCAGGTACCTCGTTATAATGGAGTTTGCTATAAAGAGGTTCCACTGTAACAAAATTAGGCATTCCTAATTCCTTTAAATCCAAACATATGGGAACTGAGTTTGACTTTGAGTTGAGTTGAGTTTGATGTTTTATTATCCAAATAAAAAGTACATCAATATAACAATCAAATGTCGATGTGTAACATCAATATTAAAAGGATAATTGGGACCAGAAAATAGCATTAAATGCTAATCGTGTCTGGTACCATTAACACACATAAGTAGCGTAGCAATGAGAATATCATAAATAATGAATAACTGTTGAATACATACTTAAACTACAAGCTATTCTACATCTAAGCTAATATAAGTTATGTGATTAAATACAAATCTTTGGTATTTAACACTAAATAAAAAGATAAAGGATTATATAACGTAATATTTACAAAAAGGCAAGAACCTCGGTTAAAAGTTCAAAACAATTATTCTATTAACATTTGTGATATTAGAGTTCTACGAAAGCAAGACACTGATGCTTTCTCCCGTACAGATAGTGGTAAATCATTCCAAAAGCATGTGCCTCTGAATGACACTGAAAATTTACCCTGCGTAGTCCTTACTTTAGGCACACTCAACTTCTTACTTTCCCTTTGTCTTGTCTCATATTGGTGCTCTATAAAACAGCAATACTGAATTAGAGACTGAGGCAATTTATCATTTAATAATTGATACATAAAAACACAAATAGATAGTTTATGGAGTTGATACACATTCAATAATTTTAACTCCTGAAATATCGGTTTTGAATGAGTCCTAATTGGACTAAATGTTATGACTCTTAGTGAACTGATCAGAATGAATTAATTTAATGAAAGTGAGCAAAGAAAATAGGCTTATGATTCTGCCTGAGACCTCTCAATTGCTTTTAATGTGTTCTAACCCGCACTGAGCTAGAATGCATTTCATAGTGATACTTTCCTGAACCCTTCTAGCATGTGTATTGAGGAATTTTAAAAGGAGTGCTATGTAGCTCAGGGGTTATAAGACTTGATTAGAGCATGACATCGCACTAATTGATGTCATTTTAGTTGGTGAAATTTTAACATTTGCAGGGATTAAAGAATTAAAATAATGCAAGAAAAATTATCTTTCCATAATCTAATTGTCAAACCCTCAGGCTCATTTCTTTTATAATTTTGAATCTATATTATAGATTTTTATTTTCCTCATGGTCAAGTTGAAAGAAAAATGATAAAATTGCCCTATAACTCCACAAAATTGATTGAATCACTTTCATTGTATGCAAAACCTAAATAGATGTAATATTTTGTTTGTGAACATTGATCATTACTACAGTGGAACCTATTTATAACTAGACATGTTATCACATAAGTTACCTGATATAGTGAGGTAATTGCTTTAAGCCCAAGGCTATCTGATATAAAGAGCTAAAGTCAGTGGACCCATCATGCTCGTTTCACTTTACAGAATGTTTCACCTTTGCAAGGTCTCACTTTACTAGAATGGTAAAAGAACTTAGTACACACAGACTGATGAAATGGCTGTTACAACCTTTTGTTATTTCAAGATCTGAATTTTAAAAATGTTCCCCAAACAGGTATTTTCTGTAGTATTATTAGGGTCTGTAGTCCAGACTAGTTGCAGTCTAGACAATTCTAGATTATTTTGCCTAACAATGACCTGTTGTTGTACTTGTATAAAACAACATAAATTATGTAGACTGCATTGTACATGTGATGTGCATGGGGTGCATGCATAGCTATAATAGGCATGCACTTTCTGTATACAACCAGAGTGTATAACCAGTGTTTACATAACATGCTGATATTCATGCCATCATGTGTGAGCTGCTGAGTTAACATTTATATACTCTCCCAATGAATTCAATAAACGATGCATGAAAGAATGCCTCCTAAACAGAACCTAATGGTGCGATGTGTCATTATTGGTGGTTTAGACAACCTGCCTTCAATTTACCACAACATGCAAACATTACATTTTCAAGCCCTAACCTTCTCAGGCTAGCTTAAAAAAAACATTTCTTTCATATTATCTCTCAACAATTTGCTCCGGCAAAGTTTCAAAAAGAGGACAGCATCTTTAAATCTATTCAACTCTCACTCATTCATTTTTTTTTAAGTCAAATTATAATCATATTACAAACTTGGTCTTGGTGTGCAGATAAATAGATTCATGTAAATGCCACATGTTTCTCAATGAACTGTTTACTTTCATTTGTTTACTTGCATCCATCTACAATTTTCAATATTGTAAACAAAATAATCTATGAAATATTATAATTCAAGAAAAAATCTTATTACTTTGGTATCTAATTTTTATTTCTTATTTTTAGAATGAAGCTAAATGAGAGACATTTGTTATTTTGTTGGCACACTGATTGTGGTGATAATGGTTAGTGGATGATGTTGAGTGTCCCTGACTGGAGAGCTATATAGCTGCTTCTTAACTAACAGGGTGTATGAAGTGTGGCATATTTTCCCCTTTAGGTCAGGATACTTTTGTCAAGTCATTGAAGGACTTATGATCCCCTCCCTTTAAATGATTAGTTGAAAGATGGCTATGAGTGATGGTGATTGAAGAAATTTATTACGGTAAATTATTTTGTTTTGATAAATATGGTTCATAATCTTGAAGCCTGATGCTGCTTTGTATTAGAAGAGGAATAAGAAATGTACATCTACATCACTAGAATATAAAGGCTTGATTCTGGACCACCCCCTTCCTTTCCCCAAATGATGAGAAAAAATGGTAGTACTATGCCAGTTTCCTTTTACGCTGCCTTCTTTTTTTTTTTTTTTTTGAGTCCCTGGATTAAATATTTACAAAATAATTAGTAGGCCTATAGGCATTAAACCCTCTTACACCTACAATGTTGATGCAGGCATGGCTGGCTAGCTGTATGTCCATACATGTATGCATTTGGATTTTAGTCTTTCATAACCCCCCCCCCCCCCCCCCTAAACAAAAATGCAATTTGCACATGATCTGAGTTGACTTTTTTATTTTTGCAAACCAGATCCCATTTCAATGTATTTAACCATGGTCAATCTAGTTACTACCCAAAAAAGGGCTTAGACCTATCTATAGGGCCTACCCTAGCCTGCCTAGGCTATGTCTAAGCTAGACATTTCTTTTTTTAACTTGACCAACAAAAACAGGTATCAAATTCAAGCGAGAAAAAGGGTCCAATACAAAACTCGAAGATTGAGGTGAAATCTCCAAGAACAAGACCAAGTGACATGATTTGGGTTGAAATTTACAAACTTAATCTCCTTCAATAATGATACAAAGTAGGCCATACAATATAAGGTAGAAATAAAACCACCGCTTTCAAACCAAGACCGAGACGGGACCGAGACCGACTGCACGAAGATGAGCTAGCGTCGAGTCAGAGCCGGAGCAGAAGCCGTGAATGAGCGGGGGACTCCTAGCCTCGCATGCCGCCGACTCGACTGGCGTAGCTCACTCTCAGACACCGTAGTCACTTGCCGGTCACTATGGAACGGTAGGCCGTTTACAATGGGCAAGAGGAAGTCGCAAATTTGTTTTAAATAAAGTCCATTAATGTGCTTAATCGACAGAGTCTAGTTCAAATGACGTTCTACGCTAACGTTAGTTAATTATCCTAAGTTTAAGACAGGAATAAATAGCATACAAATTAAATCCCGACATTTTGAGAATGCTCGTTGTTGTCGTCTGCTAATCTCGATATGTCAGCCTCACTCACAAACGGTTTGTACACACACTGTTTGACTGACAAAAATTGTGATATCATGAAAATGCCGATGCGGTTTCTTTTAATAAGACTGATGATTAGAGGGAGCGATTTTTTAAAAACTTTCACACATTGATGAAATGTCAAACAAAATTATATGTTTAGTGTCAATCTCTACAAAATCGGACTTCTATTTTATTTATCAAATCTACAATCTACTGAAAATGTGTACTGCCAACTGGGGGGCCCTTCAAAAAGGTCACAAAAAGTAATTCGCGATTTCTCATAGACTGCGTGTATAACAAAATACGAGTTGTCCTTCCTGAAGGCAACACGGTCTCGCGTTTACCGCCCTCAACGTTCGTTGATTTAACGTAATGACTTGAACTTTTGGGGCTGCATTTCTAAAATAGAAAACATCGCGCATACACTTGCACCGCGCGCGTACTGCGCGCAGTAAGGAAGTAGGTCACTTTTTAGGAGTGAATGTTGTGCATAATCTGCCTTGGGATGGGAGAAAAGGGCGCGCGGATGCCAACACTTTTATGGTACGTCAATCGATCTCGCGGCGCTCGCACTGCGACCAAATTAAATTAACGAATTGGCAACGCAGTGGGCAATGGATGGGGAGGTTATCTGACGTGCGTCAATACGCAATAGATATCCTTCTATGAATGCACAGAAAATAGCACGCTGAACAAACGATCAGGACGTCGGAGTTCAGCGTTTGCTTTCGACGAGGGTGGCTCTTCGGCGACCTGATCTTTTGTTCAGGGGCTATTGTAATCTTCTTATTCATTTCCAAGTTGAACAAAAGACAATCTTGCAAATCTTTTCCAGCATTTGTGATCTGCTAGTGGGCGCTAGATATAGATTGCGAAGTTTGGCACGTTTCAACTATAGGTAAAATGATGTCACAAGTTAAAGGGATAGTTGAGTTTTGGTAGAGAGGGCGCTACACATAATTTTTTTTTGTGAGGTAATGAAAACTGAGTGTAAAATTTGAAAGAGCATAATATTTTAGTGACAGAAAAAAATTTATTTGATGAAAATCGGTTCAGAAACGACTGGAATATCCATAAACGTAACCATTTGTAATAAATGTGGGGCCCCCACAAATATTAGATAATTTTGAACCAACCGTTACAAATTTTTTAAAAATGCTTCCATTTTTCAGAAATTTTCAAAAGAAGTTTTGTAATAGTTGTTGATTATCTTATCACTATTTTTAGGAATCTTTACATGCACAATATTTTATTTAAAATGGTTTAAACCAATGAGTTTGTAAAGAGTGCCATCTTGAGTTTGAACGGCTCTGTTTGAATGATAAAAGGCTTTTTACTAAGGCGTTTGTAATTTTGAATTCCTTTCAAGCATGGTAGAGTTATAACTATAAGTTTGTAATGTAATGATTCAGGTTTTGGTTACTAAAATTCAGTTTGACCTAAACTGTACTCTCATTACCAGAACTCAACTATCCCTTTAAAATGGCATGTCCGGGCAAAAATACATTTGAGGAAAACTCAATTTCTGGATACAACGTGGCATGACAGGTGTCATCGCACCGGCATACACGGCAGTCACGTTAGCCCATTCCGCCCCCCCCCCCCCCTCCATCGCATCGGCATACACGCCAGTCACGTTAGCCCATTCCGCCCCCCCCCCCCCCCCCCCCATCGCACCGGCATACACGGCAGTCACGTTAGCCCATTCCGCCCCCCCCCCCCTCCATCGCACCGGCATACACGCCAGTCACGTTAGCCCATTCCGCCCCCCCCCCCTCCATCGCGTCCGGCATACACGCCAGTCACGTTAGCCCATTCCGCCCCCCCCCCCCCTCCATCGCACCGGCATACACGCCAGTCACGTTAGCCCATTCCGCCCCCCCCCCCCCCCCCCCACCCTCCATCGCACCGGCATACACGCCAGTCACGTTAGCCCATTCCGCCCCCCCCCCTCCATCGCACCGGCATACACGCCAGTCACGTTAGCCCATTCCGCCCCCCCCCCCTCCATCGCACCGGCATACACGGCAGTCACGTTAGCCCATTCCACCCCCCCCTCCCCCCATCGCACCGGCATACACGGCAGTCACGTTAGCCCATTCCACCCCCCCTCCCCCCATCGCACCGGCATACACGGCAGTCACGTTAGCCCATTCCGCCCCCCCCCCCTCCATCGCACCGGCATACACGCCAGTCACGTTAGCCCATTCCGCCCCCCTCCCCCCCCCCCCCCCATCGCACCGGCATACACGCCAGTCACGTTAGCCCGTTCCGCCCCCCCCCCCCCCCCATCGCACCGGCATACACGCCAGTCACGTTAGCCCGTTCCGCCCCCCCCCCCCCCCCATCGCACCGGCATACACGGCAGTCACGTTAGCCCGTTCCGCCCCCCCCCCCCCCTTCACCATCGCACCGGCATACACGGCAGTCACGTTAGCCCATTCCGCCCCCCCCCCCCCCCCCCCATCGCACCGGCATACACGGCAGTCACGTTAGCCCATTCCGCCCCCCCCCCCCCCCTCCATCGCACCGGCATACACGGCAGTCACGTTAGCCCATTCCGCCCCCCCCCCCCCCTCCTCCGCGTTGTCTCACGTCCATCCCGTTTTTTCCACAGTGGCCTGAAACGGGGCTGCCGTGGCCGCTAGGAACATGGTGTAAACGTCACGGATATCGTGGTAGACCGTGATAGACCGTGAGAAAACTTGGCAATAAGACCTAACAAAACTTTAATATAATACAGAGGACAAATTTGTCAAAATAATTCTCACGGCGCATTATGTTTTGGGCAAACGGGGCTGCCGTGGCCGCTAGGAACATGGTGTAAACGTCACGGATATAGTGGTAGACCGTGAGAAAACTTGGCAATAAGACCTAACGAAACTTTAATATAATACAGAGGACAAATTTGTCAAAATAATTCTCACGGCGCATTATGTTTTGGGCAAACGGGGCTGCCGTGGCCGCTAGGAACATGGTGTAAACGTCACGGATATCGTGGTAGACCGTGAGAAAACTTGGCAATAAGACCTAACGAAACTTTAATATAATACAGAGGACAAATTTGTCAAAATAATTCTCACGGCGCATTATGTTTTGGGCAAACGGGGCTGCCGTGGCCGCTAGGAACATGGTGTAAACGGATATCGTGGTAGACCGTGATAGACCGTGAGAAAACTTGGCAAGACCTAACAAAACTTGAATACAGAGGACAAAATAATGTGTCAAATTCTCACGGCGCATTATGTTTTGGCCAAACGGGGCTGCCGTGGCCGCTAGGAACATGGTGTAAACGGATATTGTGGTAGACCGTGATAGACCGTGAGAAAACTTGGCAAGACCTAACAAAACTTGAATACAGAGGACAAATGTGTCAAATTCTCACGGCGCATTATGTTTTGGGCAAACGGGGCTGCCGTGGCCGCTAGGAACATGGTGTAAACGTAACGGATATCGTAGTAGACCGTGAGAAAACATGGCAATTAGACGTAACAAAACTTGAATATAATACAGAGGACAAATTTGTCAAAATAATTCTCACGGCGCATTATGTTTTGGGCAAACGGGGCTGCCGTGGGGCGCCACCGGGGACATAATGCAAACCTAGGTATACAAAATTAATAATGTTTCGATTTATATAGCGCCTAATATGATTGATAATCATCTCTAACTCTAAGCGCTTTACAATGATAATATTACCCCCGGTCATAGGATACAATGCAAACCAGCACACATTTTGTGCACCATCTCCACTCCCTGGGGGGCATTTTTTTCCAAGCGCTCATGGGCTAAAGAAGATCGTTCACATAAGGCTATACCCTACTTCTGGATTCCTTCATTCAATTGACATTTGTCACACACGCATCATATAAGCGTGTGTGTCCAAAATTACTATAGTGTAAGGTAAATGGTTATCTCCATTTACAGTGTAGATGTGATGAAGGTAATCAATCATACTTATATATATAAAAAGCATGATTCTACTTGATGGTTAGCACGCATTCTAGTAACGTGTTTTTATAAATGTTAACAGATTCTGACACAATATTACTCGTGTATATTTTAATAGTGTTGCTGACATACAATTCGAGCAAACAAGCTGTTTGTTTGTTGGTCTCGTGAAAGCAAACAAGAAGCACTTGTCTGATAACGACACTCTTACAAGGTAGCACGTGGGTTATGAGTTGTGATCGATTCAAGACAGACATGTTGAGATCGATTCAAAGCACACATTATTGTAATGGGATCGTTTAGCATAACATATACAGTAGGTTTTCCCGCTCAATTTGAAACTGTTTTCTAAGGGTCATTTAAATTCACAAATTGCCGCGTAATCGTTGGTATCGATCTTTCGAATTCCGAATAAGTGAAAACGAATTCATGCAGTCATGCATACGCATACGGTTTCGTGAATAGACGCAATAGTTCATTTACGTGCACTCGAATTCGCCAATGTGCAGAAGCGCCAGCGTGAACTACATGCCATTTTGAATGACCATTGATACAAAATTATGCTCTTTGTGCACATTCAGACGTGATTTTGAACGACTATTTAGGAATTCGAATGTTGCTTTGACACGGCGATCGCAATTCGCGCGAATTCGTTTGCTCCTTATATCAATTTGATTGTCACAATAGCGAACTTGAGCGGGAAAACCTGTATGTTAATTTAGTTTGTCTTAAATGGATATCCGGTACAATAGTCAAAGATTTGCTCTATAAAGCACATCCGATCCGGGTTTGAAACCGAAACTCGGATGACTGCTGTCTCGTACACGTGCCTATGTATGGACATTGAACTTTCGGGGTAACCTTGCTAGTCATAAGGACCGGTAGTCATAAGGACCACTAGTCATAAGGACCGCTATTCATAACGTGTAACTTCCTATATATACGTGAAGGACCGCTATTTATAAAACGAAAAGGGGGTCACTATTCATAATGGCATGAGGTATAGGAAGTTACACGTTAAGATAATGAGGCAGAATTGAAGAATTTATAATTAGTTGACCGACCTGTACGTGTCATTGTCCTACGTACTGAGCTAAAACACCAATGTTTTAAATCGAAATAACTAGGATAAATCGAATGATCTATAGAAAGAAAAGTATTTATTAAACGACTAACATTCCAAACTTCATATTATTATTTATTTCGTATCAACCTGTCACATATAACAGGGTGAATTTTAAAGCCCAAGACCAGTTTCGGGAAAGTAGCCGAATACATCTATATTGATCAGTATTGTTGAATATGTATTGAAATAGGGCTTGTGTGGTGAAATCCGACCCTAAGCATCGTTAAATACAAAAATATCGGAAGAAATCAATATCCGCCTGTGAAATTCATAAATCCACCGCAAATTCAGATCCGTAAGTGCCGATAGCGCAGCGGGAGATATCGACAACGACGAGAGAAGCCCGTATAGCGAAGAGCCTCGTGAACTGCACGTGGTACTAATACACGTAGCGTATGGGCGATTCCTCGTTGGCGATATATGTCCCATTGGGATCAATATATAATTTTGGATAATCCTATATTAGTATAATTATATTCTTTTACATTATTGGTAATAAGAGCTTCCATTTCATTTTTTTTAGAGGGGGGCGTTTCCAAAACTGGTCTTTACCTTTAAGGTTGAAAAGAAGATACGAAAAGCAAAAATTTTCAACGCAATTATATCGTAAAATAACTTATTATAAATGCTTGCGTCTCGGTAAATGTTTACATTATTGAAAAGGGTAAAGACTCGTTTTTGATGAGAAATGATTCGCATATTCATTACTATTTTAGAATAGTCAGGAGCTAGCAAAATATCACACGGGATCAAAAGATAACTGTGATTTCCGAAATTCCAGTTCTGTGATTGGCTCATTCAACTACTGACCACTGTTGCTGAGGTTGCTGAGGGACCATATCAACAGTCATTCGCACCTGACATTGCCCGCTTTGTCACAGACTTGGTTGAATAGCCCACAAGATGCGCCTTATGCTTATACAGTAGTTTATGTATCAATATTATAGGTTTTCCCGCTCAATTTCGCGATTGTGTCAATCGAATTGATAATAGGAGCAAACGGATTCGCGCGATTTGCGATCGCCGTACCAAAGCAGCATTCGAATTCGTAAATAGTCGTTCAAAATCACGCAGGAGCAAGCGAATTTGCACAAAGTGCATACTTTTTCATCAATGGTCATTCGAATTCGCGAAAGGGCAGTTGATAGTTGGCTGCACATTCGCGAATTCGAATGCCCATAAATGAACTTCAGTGTCTATTCACGAAAGCGTGTGCGTATGCATGAATTCGCATGCCCTTATTCGGATTCGGAATACCGATACCAACGATTATGCGACAACGCGCGAATTCGAATGACCATAAATGAATTCGATTGAAAAAAATGCAAAATTGAGCGGGAAAACCTATATTTGTCACGGAATTGGTTGAATAGCCCACAATATGCACATGATGCCCCTTATGCTTATACAGTATTTTATGTATCAATACTATTTTCTCGTACTTCGATAGTTCCTTTTTCTTGTATATCTGTATACTGTACATGTATTATGTCAATGTTCATTTTTGTTTATACATGTATCAGCTTCTTAGCTGTTTTAATCAGATTTTGTTCAATACAACTATTTCAAGTCAATTCCATACAACACAGTTTCATTATTGTTGGGTCCCACAATAATTCAATAATTTTGAACCAGCCATTACCAAAAAATGTAACACTCTTTTAAAAAACCTCAAGGAGGTGTGGGGTGGAGAGCTTTTATAATCGATTCAGTACCGCGTTTATAAATCGTGTAGTGTTTGAATCGATTACACGCTTTAAACGTATGACTGCGAACAAATCTCACACTTTTCTTCATTTTGTTAACATATTGCTATAAACAAATATGTTTTAATTAATATCTTGTCAAAATAACTTTACAAATACATATTTAAGTAACATATAACATGTTATGGAAGATGCATGTAAATGAAAATCTGTGTAAAATGTCATTTTGTGTTAATAACTTACTGTATGTTATCACAAAGAAAATATATATTCAACTTCACTCGGTTCGATGTCACTCATCAGTTCATCATTTTCATGACCAATTATCAGGTCATGATTTTTTGACAAACCGTTCACTAATCGAGTGAAGGTTTACATACCAACCCCTAACCCTAAAGCCCGGCGCAGACAGAGCCGACTCGCCTCCGATCCGACTGGTTTTCAGTCAGGCTAGAGCATAGAGTTATGTATAGGTACTAGAGTGCGGACTCGGCCGAATCGCTGTGATAACGTGGAGCAGCGGCCGCCATTGTTTTGTCGGGCAAAGTCGCATCAACCGTGGACAGCCAGCAAGTACCGTAGCAGACTTTCAAAATGCCGATTTCGTGTATCGGTTGCAAGAACAGATACGTGAAGGGAAGTGGCATAATCTTTCACAAGTAAGTTCCTTTACTAAGTAAGTTTATTGAATTTAATATTAACAATAATATAGCTGTCAGTGTCACAGTGTCAGTAGATATAGATATTTGACTTTGTGGCGCTAGTTCACAAGTGTACCCATACTTCGGCGCCGTCACCCTACGCGGCTAGCTACCCGTGACTCGCGCTTGATGAGTACCCTAAGGTAAGTAACTCGCGCTTGTGAAAACAGAATACCCTAACTTAACGTACCAAAAATCACCTAAATCGTCAACAATTGTTCAAATAATGATCATGAATTTTGCCGACGCGTAATTTGACACAAAACGGCAAGGGTATTTTCAAACCGGCATTTGAAGATGAATTCTAAATATTCTGCGGTGGATTTTACAAGAATCTAACTTAAAGTACAGAAGTTTCCGCATTATCATTGACATTTGTGATGAGAAAACTTTGTTGTTCCATTGGTTTTGAGTGTAATATTCATGAGCTTGAAAAAAAGGTGTCCATTATATTATATTTGTTTTGGTCTTTCTCTTTTTTATTATTTTAGGCTACCCCTTGGGCAATTCAGCATTGCTAAAACAGTGCTCGTGAAGATCAGCCGGGATGACTTCACACCAGGGAAATACCATTTTCTCTGCAGTGAACATTTCCTGAAAGAGGATTATATGAGAGGTGAGCTTCTCATTTTTGTTTTTAAGCATTTTATTATTGAACTACATATGATATTACCATATCATCATTCAGTCTAGATGTACATGTAGAAATATAATCTACAGATGTAGTACTAGTAGTACTTAGTAGCGGCATTATCATGATTTAAAGCTAGCCATGGGGGGGGGGGGGGCAGTAATTTCTGTGACACGGTTGAGCATACTCTCTAATTCTTACTGGAGAGAATTATTATGATGCGGTCTGAGTTTGTACCGTGCAATGAACAAAGGACATGAATCCAAAATGACCTTGGCATTGCAGCAAATCTTGCACAGCTCGGTGAGTTAAGAGTGGTGACTTGAAATGATAGGCTGCAGGTTTAATTCCACATCAGTATCTGTTTTTTTTCTTCCTATAGTGTAAGTGAGGTAAGGATTGAAGTTGAAATACAAAAAAAAGGGTGTTAAAAAGAGTAGCAGGAAACGTTGGCACTTAGTTCTTGTAGTCCCGGTGACTGGTTTCACAATATGGTCTATCACTGGCGCCGGAACCATCCGAGCAAATAGTTTTTTTTACCTCATTTGCATATTTCTTTTTAGACCTTTTTGAAATTTATAACTAGGACTAAATAATATCCTTTAGTCTCTATAGATGATAACAGGCGCAGGTTTTTTTGTGAGCATTTTTCAACACCCAGAGGACACGCATAATATTTTGTCATTGTTTATATTATGCAAATGAGTTAAAATTTGATTATGGTTCCATTTGTAATTTATGTATGACAACTGAACTTTCTATGCTAATGCCTAAGTACATGAGTCTAACATTCATTTACCAGGAAGAAAAACTAAATTTCCAAATGGTATGAATTATTCATGTTGTATTTTTGCTTTAATCTCATTGTAGGGATACACCCAAGGGACGAACAGGATGTTACCTACCACTATCTTCTTCCACAAGCGGTACCCACCATCTTTCCAGAACACCCATCTCATAAGCAGTCCCACACCAGAAAGCGACCTCCTCCAAAACACCGTACATCTGAAAGTAGTCCTCAGCCTCCCCCAAAAAAGCTGTATGATGTCACAAAGGAACACAGCTATTCCTCTCTACTGTTTCACTTGGTGAAAAGCTTGAGATGACAAGTCAGCAGCTACAGAATGCTAAACAGCAACTCAGAGTCAACATCTCGGGTCAAAGTTTTGCATGCTCATTGTTTTATGGCTCTAATTCCAAATGTATTAACCAATTGTCCTGAAACCTGTTTCAAATGATCCAGGTAGAATGTCCTCTTTGATTTGAGGCCCTTGCTCTGTGTTTCATTCAGGAATTTTGATTTTATAATCTTTTAAACTTGGTTAAAGTTTTGGTTAAAGTTTCAGAAAAGTGGCAATATGTACATGTGTGTACATATATACAGTACATGTATGCGAGAATGGCATACAGTAGTATATGTGCAGTTATAAATTCAGGCAGGGGTGTCCAATTATGGTCTAGACTGGTAAGAATATTGATAATATACCAAGGTTCATGTCTGTAATTTCTGTGTAGATGTAGGTCAAAGGGTCAAGGGTCAATTGTACATTTCTATGTAGATTAGTGTGCAGTTAGTTGGTACCTGCATGTTTGGATTTTTGAATTTTTTGTTCTTTTTAATATCAAAGAATTGATTTGTAATTGTTGCTGTCTTTTTTCTTTCTAAAAACTGAAAAGCCAGCTACACTTTGTATGTTGCAGGAAAAAGCCTGCTCTGAGATACATGTACATCCAACTAGAGGTTTTCTTTTCCCACTGTATGCATACAACTCTTGTGGAAGTTATCCCAAACCTGGTGATTTTAGTGTGCCCACAATTTGAGAGATGCACAAAAAGTGAGAGCAACTAGTAATATAAATGGCTCAATATAGTAATAGATTCAATACTTTCTTTTATTGGTATACTGATTTTATCTTCTTGCTGTTTCAATCAAACATCACACAAAATTCAATAAATATCTGTTTTCCTTGTCATCATGTCTACTGGAATCAGGGGCGGCGCCAGGGTGTTTGCTTAAATGCCTTGCAACTTCTGGGGGGGGGGGGGGGGTGTGACCTCCGACACATTTTTATTGACGTCTACACATTTCCCCCCAACTTTTAATAATGGGGTGGGGGGGCAATTGTTCCAGAATGAAGAGAAAAATAAACTGCCAAAATTAGCCCTCAATTGTCACAGTTAAATGTTGCGACCGCTCATAGGAGTTATTTTAGCCAAAATAATCTGAGAATCCTAAATTGGCAACATATGAACAGATTGAGGATCACCATTTTAGTGCAAATTGGCAACTTTTTAGATTGGAAAGAATAGCCAAATGTTCATATTTTATTTTGTCTATACAAAACTTTTTTTAATTTTATAAAAATAACGAAATTTCTGTATCCGATGTGATGATACAATAGAGATTTATTCCATCATAAGCAATACATTAAATGTGGTCTTCGTTCTCAATGGGACTGTTCTTGTATCCCAGTAGTTTGTCTATGATAGGGTAAAATAGAAATTTAACATATTATACATGTATACGAGGTATAAAACATCTGCTCTTTGATTTAAAACCACCATTATGATGGACAAAACTATGAGAATTAACCAGAACTATTTATTTGAATTTGTTTGAATTGAATTTATCTATGGAACCATTGGGTTATTTCTCTAAGATCAATACATTTACATTTAGATCACATGTTCATTGATTGACTGTTTATTTAAATGAGTATAAATAATTGTGTATCGTGATTCGTGAATTGGCCTATAGCAATATTGAAATGTGAGAAATGCTGTGTCTGAGAATCCTTTAATATTTTATGAGGAGATTAATGTGTGAACATACATGTACAATTATTTATTGAATGTAATGATTGAAGTACAGTGGAACCTTGTTATAACAAGGTCCTTGGACCAAGAAAATTGACTTGTTATATCAAGTTTCTCATTCAGGCTAAAAAAAAACAAATATAAAGAGTTGAGACCAGCAAATTACCTTGTTATATCAAGCGGGTTTTGTTGCTTATATCCGCCGTCTTTATAACGAGAGTCCACTGTACAGTGTATTTGATTTTGTATATGTTCATTTTTTTTTTACTTTTAGAAATGCGTCCATGAACCTGATTTTGTGAAAGGGCAAAAGACTACATTTGTGACCTTACACCACAAAACGACCAATAAGTCGGGAAAACTGATTTTGCTGCTTTTCATAAAACATTAAAATAGGAGTCATTACCTTTAAAATGGTATATCATTCGTCATATTTGGACTAAGCAAACCCTCTCAAAATGAACACCAAAGATTTGGAATATGTCTGAAGCAGTTTTAAAATAAGGTAGAAATGGGCCATTTAAAAGATCAGTTTCCATTAAAGCGCTGTAATAAGATTACATTTATTGGATGAAAAAATAATATTTAAACATGATTTCCAACGCTCAAAATGTTACAGAAGCTAGATTAAGATCTGCTTATTCAGGAAATACCAAAATCCTAAATCTCATATTTTAAACCAAATTTTATTATTTTAGCTAATAACAGAGAAACTATCTGAGCGACATAACGGTCGTTTTGTGGTGAAAGGTCACATTTGATTTAGGAAATTTTCTGCAATGAACAAAAAGTGTGCTGATATGATTTGATAGATTGATGGATGAGTGGCATGCTTGGAGGATGGATACATGAATGGTTGGTTGAATGGATTGTTGAATGTGTGGGAAAATACAAAGCTTATTTTGAATTTTAAATTGAAACTTTCTGTCAAGAGAGAATGGTGCCCTACACACACACACACACACACACACACACACATAAATCCATAACAATACAATAGTGAAGGGCATGTTCCATCGCGTAATAAATCCAGGCTTGACACTATGGCTTCAAGTGAACAAAATAAAGAGAATACTTATAGTATAGAACAATTACCCCCCCCCCCCCCCCCCAACAACAAAAAAATAAAAAATCTATATATACTATACGCACAAAAAGTTCCGCAATCGAGGTTTGCGCATTAATAACTTTTCTATTAGGTTATTACCATTGATAAATTTGGTATCATTAAAAAGAGTGAATTCTCCCCTTTACATTGATATAACATTTGCTATGAGTATTTCATCATGGAGTGTGCATTACATCCGAATGTAGGGCAAAGTAAAAAATGAAATGTTGCAAAATGCACTGATTTTGTCAACAGTGTGCCTTCCTTTTGTTTGAAGATTAAAACGTGGCTTACCTCACCCCCATTCAAGCCAACGAAGGCACTCTGTTGAGAAAATCAGTGCATTTTGCAACATTTCACTTTTGACTTTGCCCTACATTTGGATGCAATGCACATTCCATGATAAAATATTCTTAGCAAATGTTATATCACTGTAAAGAGGAGGATTCACGCTTTCCAATGATACCAGATTTATGAATGGTAATAGCGTAATAAAAAAGTTATTAATGTGCAAACCTCGATTGCGGAACTTTTTGTGCGAGGTATATATGCACATTAAATATGTATATAAAACAACGAGAATAAATGAAATACTCCGTGGAAAATTTGTTTTTTCCACGGAGTATTTCATTTATTCTTGTTGTTTCTATACATTTCGACTCTGAGCAGTACATGTATATATATATGTTTATAATTTTTCATTGTAATTTTCAGGTTGTGTCTTGCGAAATCAAGGCCAAACACCGACTTGTATCATCAGTCAGTGCGAAGGGCATGTGCAGCGCGTGCGGAGACTCTCAGCAATTGCCCGACATAATAATGGCGGACTATGCTCCATGCGCTCACAGAGCCTTTGCGCGCGAGCCATTGCGAGTCCGCACTCTAGTACCTATATATAACTCTATGGGCTAGAGTCAGTTTCGCTCAGTCGGAGCCGATATAACATGTTGAATCGGCCTGGAATGACCTCCGACTGGAGTTTAACTGAAAAAATCGAAGTCCTGAGGCAGCACATACTGAGTTAATCAGGCTGAAAACCAGTTGGATCGGGTCGAGTCGGCTCTGTCTGCGCCGGGCATAACCCTACGGGAGTTCGTTCTTACAAATAGACCGCTTATGTAATGTATGCAAATAATATGCGTATGACGTCAGACACCCCGTTGCCAAGCTTAACAATAGTAACTAGGTCCGGCAAGCTCCGGCAAACTTAGCTTGCCGGACCTAGGAGTCTTACGTCATACGCATATTATGTGCATACATTACACAAGCGGTCTATTGCGCATGCGCAAATTTCTGAGACGAAAATTCTTTGTACAAAAACATAGATATTGCCCGTTGCAATTATTGTCACATTTGAAACGTGTTTTCACGGGAAATTTGGCTCGAAGTCAGTAATGTTTTGTTTTTTTTCAGAATTAATCAAAATGGACATCTCATATGGGTAAGACTGATTTTTTTATAGATTTATTTGTTCTATTTATTTTCGGATATTAACAAAAAATGCCAACGTTCGTATCGGGGCTGTTATTGAAACCGAAACGTCCCCATACGTAGATTTTTGTGTCCTGTTTTCTTTTAAGTCTGGAAAAATGGGCAAAGATATGATTTTTATTATAAAAAATGCTTATTTAGCCTGCTTTAAGTTTGAACATTAAAGTGATTATATTACTCATTGCGGATATGGTATCGGAAAAGATATCGGAAAAGATATTGGAAAAGTTATTCCTTGTTGACCACATTGCGAGACACGAATATCACTAGCGATATCTTTTCCGATTTTATGTAAAGTGAATGGTTATATTTATAAGGTAATTTTTCTTGTCAGGTCTTTAAAATGTAACGACACGCAAGCACATTTCTTGGATAGAGAGGGACGTACAGAGCAGTAAGTTCGACTAGATTCTTGTCTACATGTGTGCTAAATGCAGCGTTAAAGTTGCGCGGACTAGACATATAGAGGGCCGGGGAAAAATTACTCAGCCGCCCGCATTGGGCCGCGCCATGACAGTCAACTAGGCTAGAACGGACGTGCAGCTAAAAGGAGATACCATTAGTTTGTACCGACGGCGCGTCTCGTGCGTAGCGCGCGTAATATGACTAGCGTCCTCTATTTGCCTTGTCCGCGGAGGGCGCTCTCTAAAAAGGCATTGTTTTCAACAATTTTCATACAAAATAATGCATGTAATGTTCTATTTAAATCATGTTTTAGTAGAGAGATAACCAACATCTATTTAAAACACACTTTCGAAGATTTTTGAAAAAAAGTGTACATTTATTTAATTTTTGGAAAAAGTCATCTAATTATTTGGGCCCCAAATAATGATAACATCAGATATATTTATTTTTAGCCTATTTCATCCGTTTCTGGACCGATTTTGACCAAATAAAGTTTATTCTGCCATTAAAATTGCATGTTCTCTCAAATTTGACACTCATTTTATCATTACCTCACACAAAAGTTGTGATGTGCAACTACCCCTTTGATGCCCACAGATGGCATCCTTTCAACCCAACTGTTTTACGAATCACGCGCTTTTGAGGATTTTTATAAAAAGTGATAAGGGCGCACCGGACCGCTACAAACCGATTTCGCATATCGAGCAAACATGCGAACCGCGCCTGCTTTGCGCATGCGCGCAGGGACCGAGCGCGCTTAACGCCCTTCTCACTTTCAACGAAATCACAGAGAGCCGTTAACGCCCTTTGATAATATTGGTCTATGTTATTTGAAAAATTGGTACATGTACAAGGTACAGGAAAATATAACTCAATTTCTGAAATATCACCAACAAAATCCACTTATCGCCCTTATTTTCTGTTTTAGTTGTATGATATGATGCCCCTTAGGCCATGAAAAATAAATTGTTGGATTGGCGTATCCCGCCCGACCCTAAAAAACCGCCGACCCTAAAGGTATTTAAAGATTTTTAAATATTTGTTTAATAAAAAAAAAAAATCTTCAAAATTGCTAATATGTGTTATGTGTGTGTTATGTGTTTTCGTGTATTTGTGCGAATCCTGGCCCCAAAAAATCCCTACCTCCCTACCCTAATTTTTAGTTGCCGTTACTCTAATCCAGCAATTTTGTTTGTTTGGCCTTATGCTTATACAGTACTTTATGTATCAATAATATTTTATCGTACTTATAATATTATGTCTGTGCTGTACATGTATTATGTCAATGTTAATTTTTGTTTATACGTGTATCAGCTTCAATGGTGTTTTAATCAGATTTTTTTCAATACAACCATTTCAAGTCAATTCCATTCACCACATTTTCATTTTGTTGCGTCCCAGAATAATTCAATAATTTTGAACCAGCCATTACCAAAAAATGAACACTTTTTTTAAATCTCACGGAGGTGGGAGGTGGGGAGCTTTTATAATCGATTCAGTACCGCGTTTATAAATCGTGTAGTGTTTGAATCGATTACACGCTTCAAACGTATGACTGCGAACAAATCTCACACTTTTCTTCATTTTGTTATAACATATTGCTATAAAACATATATTTTTAAATTAATTTCTTGTAAAAAGAATTTTACAAATACATATTTAATGTAACATATAACATATTATGGGTGATGCGTGTAAAAATAAATGGGTGTAAAATGTAATTTTGTGTTAATAACATACTGTTTGTTATCACAAATAAAATATATGAGCAACGTCACACAGTTATCGTCACTCATTCATTATCAAGTCATGACCAACTAATTGGACATGTCCAGATTTTTTAACGAACCGTTCACACTAATCGGGTGAAGGTTTACATTCCAACCCCTAACCCTAACCCTCCCTAAATCTAAGGGAGTTCGTTCTTACAAATAGACCGCTTCTGTAAGGTATGCAAATAATATGGTCGTCTTGCTCATCTTCGCTTGTCTTCGTGGTCGTCTTGCTGGTCGTCTCTGTTACCTTGGCACTTGTCTCGCTGGTCTTTGCGGCTGCTTAGCTCGTCTTTGTTCATCTTCGAGGTCGTTTTGCTCGTCTTGATGGTTGTCTCTGTCGTCTTCGCACTTGTATCGCTCGTCTTCGTGCATGTCTAGTTTATCTGCGCGATTGCCTTTCTTCATTCTATTGTAGGCTGGCATAATGCTTACGTTTATGTTGCAGCTTGGTGTGTCATCGGGTATCCCTTTGATCCCAGCTGTCGTTCATCTGGGATGCAGTGTGTGTCGGTGGGTGATATTTCATCAATCAAATAAAAATATGAGAAAAAAATAATTTGTACAACCATTAAAAATGTATGGTGACTGACAGACAGTGGCGTAGCTACAGGGGGCACGGGGGGGGGGGGGGGGGGCACGTGCCCCCCAAATAATTCTGAACAAACAATAGAAAACATAAGGGGACATATTTGAAAAACAAGAAATACATAAGGTGTTCCCCCCCCCCCCCCCCCCCCCCAATCAGTCCGACCACGCTACGACACTGCTGACAGATCAAAACTAATGCAGACCTCCAAAAGGGACAGTTTACCTAAACATACTATCGTGAATACACACTCATGAATTTACATTCTGTAAATCAGATCAAAGTCGGTCTCGGTCCTGTTCTTGTAATGTTACACCCCCCCCCCCCCCCCCCCCCCCCAACAAAAAACAAACAAACCGAAAAAAAAACACACACACACACACACACAAAAACACAGAAACACACCCCAAAAAAAGAGGAAAATCCTGGGTACAGGATTCATTGAGTCATTCCTCATTATTAGGGTAGACTTGTAAGAAGCAAAATTTCATTCCTTGGCCTCCGGAATAGACAGAATTAGTTTGATCATAAACACACAAATCTTAATAAGAATAAATTAAACTTACAAGGCCCTGAAATTCCGTGGAGTTTCGTCTTCTGTTCTACATGGAATCCGTTTACAATTGCCACTGCCAAAACCTCCAGTCCATTTGTTGGGCTGTTGGATATCTGAAGATGAAAGACACACATAACTTTGCATCAAAACGGTGGAGTCAAACACTATAACTGTAAGGCCTAAACATATTTGAGAGGAACATTTACCTAGAAATACACATTTAAGAAATGGAATACAGTACCCAAGGTATTATACGCGCCATTATACGGCGCGTATATTTGATAAGTCTGTAATTAAGACTAGCAACACTTACATTATTACATATTTTGATTGTGAACTTAAATGTAAAACTTTGGCTCGAAACGGAAGATTAACAAGAATGGATTAATTCACAAACCAGGTAAAGTTATAGATTAGTGTTGACTACTTGACAGTGTTACTGATTCGATATGATTCATGTGATGATGAATTGAATTGTTGTTGTTGTTGTGTATGTTGATGCACTGGCGTAAATCTGTTCGGAAAGCACAATGCTTTGGGGGGTCGCAAACAATGCTCGCCCCTCCAATGCATTGTGTTTTCCGAACAGTTTTACGCCAGAGTTGATGTATTGCATTTAGAACGACAGTGCAGTTGACATAGCGCTGCGTTAATTGTACGCGTTACGACGCACAACACAGATATTTGCGTAGGCATAGTCAGACATACGGGTATAAACGATTTTTACAAAGCTTTCTGAAATTGTTTCTTAAATTCCTCTTTATTGTCCAATGATATGACAATGTCACATACCGGATAGTTAAGATCAATATTTGTTACAAAGTATGTGAATAGTTCAGAAGCGATACTTTGCTTTCAAAGGTTAGAACTTAGCATGTTTATTACCGTAGTTCCACTTTAGCAACTCCAAAACACATGATATGCAAATTACGCATAAAGCTCATTTGAATATGAGATATTTCCGGAGCCAGTAATTGATTAGAAATAACCGTTATTTGTAGTTTTCTGTTATTTAAATGCAAAGTATGAGATACATTATAGCTTATATGATAGATAATTGAATTGATATATGAATTGATGTATTATGTATAGATGAGCTACAAATAAGGGAATTTGTAAGGAATTTGTGCATGAATTTACTTGAAACTCTGTGACTGTGAGTGATCGGCGCGCGCGCGCGTTAAGTGGTAATTGTGTTTGCTAGTTGTGGATTTTGATTAAATTATAACTCAAGGAATGGGTTACATGTGCTTGGAAATGTGGCTGGTATGAAAGCCAAGGAAATATTAAATTATATAGTGAAGTTGATATGTGAATACTGTGATGAAGTCTTTAGAATATGTGGATATATTCAGCAATAAAACTAGCCGGTTTGGTATTTCCACTACGCGCACTACGCTAGTATCACTGTCTATAATATTGAAAGAAACCACCCTGAACCACCAGTAAGATATTGAGGATAATTTGCAAGATGAGTCAGTTTTCACCCGATTCTTCTGTTCATCTATAATCTTTAGAACTTAGAGAATATTTCAGTATACTAATTACCTGAATATGTTGCAAGGGAAATTATGTTTCAACTATTTAATCGCTTGACCAACCTTTTTGACAAGTCACACCCGTGTACAAACACCCACACACATACACACACACGCACTTACAATTGTGCCGTAACGTTTGCGTTGTGATTGCAAATTGGCGTATAAATGAAAGCCGAAAGTGAAAGATTGATTTGTCTATAAACTTAAATCTTGATAAAACTCACCTTCAAGTGTTTTTCGGAGTCCTCACTGAGTTTTCCTTTATTATAGAACCGTCTGAATGTGATTTCGATCTCCTAAATCTTCGATCTCCGACGTCCGAAATGATGACGAAGAGCAAGCTAGTACAGCGGTGCAAACAATGCCCGCATCGAATTAAATTTCCCTTATCGCGTGACGTGACTCAATGATAATCACTGATTGGCTGCCTAGTGGCTGTGTCTCGATTTTTGTTCAACTCGCTCTCGGAGTTGAAACTCGGTAACTCACTATCTCGAACGCGCGCATTCAACACGCGGCGGCGTCGATTTCAACTCTTTTCAGAGTTGAAACGCATGTCACTCGACAGCTAGAGCGGAGAATCCACTCTTTTGCATTAAGAGAGTACGGTGTTCGCATGAATAGTGGTAAACCCGATAGAGTTTTCACACATTTCTCCCAAAGCAGAAATCAGGAGTTCAAACAAACATTTACTCTCACCACAGGGTGAGCCAAAGCATGACTTCACTAGCACAAACATCGAAGTCCCGATCATCCTCCGATACGATCACAAGTCATAATATTCTAAACGATCATTTTTTTTGTTTTGAAATAGTATTTTATTTTTCTCTCAAACAAACAAATTTACAACGTAAATCATTTGCAATACAAAACAAATTCTTTCAACAAATTCATATGAATACTCATAAATTATTATTTACAATCCACATACAATTAAGTGTTACCTAAACAATAATCATACTCTTACTCTATACAATTCATATTTTCTGTATGTTTTCTTTTAACATTTTCCAACCACTTTTCGTTTAATTTTCATGTTAGCAAGATCTTAATGTATGTAATTTGAGAGAATATTATAATTTAAGTACAACACTGTTTTTTTTTTTATTTGAAAGTGTTTCATTCTCTCTCAAATCATTATTTTCCAGAGAACACTTTTAAAAGTACAAATGTGGATCAACCAAAGCTCTTATCAAAATCATCATATACAATTAAAAATTAAAATTAAAAATCATGTCAAAAGCCAACAAACTAACAATTGTGTACACCATTACATATAAATTTGAAACCTATCAACATAAATAGAATGATAATCATTATAGTGTTTGAGAGAAAACCTATATAAAAAAAAGGAAAACAATGGAGAGATAACAGAAGAAAGAGAGAAGAAAAACAAAAACAAAAAAAGATCGTTTTATGATCGTTTATGATCATGAACGATCATAAACGATCATAAACGATCACAAACGATTACAGACAAACCCTTCGAAGACAAAGTTTCACAAATCATCTTGCGAAAGTGAACAAAAAAGATGGAAAATGCTTGGTTTTGTAAATTCTCTGTTCTGTAGTAAATAAATCTTAGCAGTTTCGTAAATTATATGGATATGTGGTTTGATCTTGGTAGGTTTTGTAATGGAAATGCATACAATTCTTTGATAGTTCTCAGTTTTACGGGAAATTATCGGCAATTCCTTATCGACTGACAGTGATATTGATCTGCTGAGCTAGCTGCAAGCAGAGTCAAATTCAGTGAAGCGCAAGCGAATGCAGTATGATAAAGTGTTGATGATTTTGTAAACTCTGGGTTACCAATTGTCTGTTTTCAATAATCCAGCAAAATAAACAATTCCTTGTTTGAGCTCGATTTATAAAACAAATAATACTACTTATTATCGTGCATCATGTAAATTCATCACACTCTCGGGCTATGTTAGCTGTGCTTTTCGCACTCGGCTAACGCCTCGTGCGCCGCAAAGCCAACATAGCCCTCGCGTGCAATGCATTTACACAATGCACTCTAGACCGTGTATTATTTGTATAATGTTCCATCCACCACCTGGTTAACTATAGATACGGATGAAAATAATCGCAAATGGGATCGATTCCAGACCGAGTGTGTAACCGTGATCGGAATGGTTTCTATATCGATCCTCATTTGCATTCATATCGGCGTTAAATAGAGTCAAAACATGTAACATAACTGTTATATTACGTGAGTTCAATATAAATTATCTAATATTAGAATTATTCAATAATTTAAATTAACTTTTGACACATGCAAAGAATGTTTCGTTTGGTATAATGAGCAGCTGTATTTGAGTGGTCGGGGCGTATGATGTTCATAAACCAAGCAGGCGCTAGTCTTGGCTTACCAGCGCACTATGGGCGAAACTGGCTAAACAGTGGAGTAAACAAAATATACGCGTCCCGGCCGGTGTGGTGTGAAATCCGTATCCAGTCTCAAATGCGCATGCAAGACAGATTATGGTGCGTGTTTTGCGAAAATCTTTACCACTACAATATACGCATGTTGATGGCAAATGGGATCGATTCCGAGACCGAGTTGTAATTGTGATCGGATCGGTTTCTATATCGATCCTGATTTGCATTCATATTGTCGTAAAATAAAGTCGAAACATGCAAAATAACTGTTATATTACATGAATTCAATATAAGTTGTCTGATATTGGAATTATTTAATAACGTAAAATAAGTTTTAACACATTTCAAGAATCTTTTATTTGGTGTCATAAGCAGTATGTTAGTGGACATGGCATAGGTGTTCATAAACCAATAATTATGTGTAGTCAACAAATTATATATAAACACTGACACACTTATTAGTCCGTATTGTCGAAACTTTGAAATCCGTTTCGTAGCATACTTTTTGGCCTTCCACTTACACACTAATGTGTGGTGGACATTATTGTAATCGCATTGCACACATCGGTAAGTCCCGGCCGGTATTGTGCTAAATCCATACCCAGTCACAAATGCGTATGCGTCAGGTAGTTAACCTGTTGCTTACTGGAACCAGGTACCCTATGTACAAAGTCAATGGGTTTTTCAGAATCTCGTAGTGAACGGGTTAATGACAGGTGCGTCCTTGTCTTGCGAAAATTGTGACCATTTTTACGCCACAATTTCAAGCCTATTTAAAATCGACGCATGCTTCTTTAAAGGGACAGGTCCACTTTTACAACACGTCTGAACAGCTTTCAGTTGACGGATGGGGATCAATGTAACACATGTTTTGTTGAAATAGTAATTAGAACTATTTCTTTTCTTTATCTTTTTAAAGGGCTGGTTTTAAATTATCGAATAATTGGGGGTCCCCATGCACAACCATTACAAATGGTAATGTGTATGGAGAGTTCAGCCATTTCCAAATTGATTTTGATCAAATAAAGTTTATTCTGTAATTAAGATTGTATGCGCTTTCAAATTTGAGACTCAGTTTTTCATTATCTCTCAAACGAATTATTTTGTGTAGCGACCTCTATACCCAAACTCAACAATCCCCTTATCTCGATTTTGCCCGAATACAAGACGGTTTTGCTCAAAAATAACATGACACTGCTCGAATGACCATGATTTCCAGAATGTGACATGATTTGCTCGAAGTTCAGGTGCATTTTGCACAAATATGGACGTTTTCAAAATTCCAGGGGGTTGCACCCCCTGCCCTAGACAAGATTGTTGTCTAGTTTATCGCTTTTTTATCCTGATCTAGCTGCGCGCGAGCGGCCCTGGTGACAACCTGACGTTGGGGCGCCCTTTCGATAATCGCTGGTTAATCGATCAACGTGCCAAAATCTTATCAACTGTAAAAGAAACACGCGCTTGTAATAATGAGTGCTTGTATTGTGTGCGCGTTCGACGTACGTGCCGCATCGGTGCTTTACGTGTACGTGTATATAAGTCAGCCAAGGAAGTTAGCATTTTTTTGGCACTCTGTTTTTGAAAACGCATTTTTTGATGATAAAAAAGTAACGCTATGGCAACCATTTACCATCCATTACCGTTTGAATGATCAAAATCGGTGAAATACTTTTTGAGATATATGACAGAATTCTAGGGGGGTACTTACTTGTTGTGAGTAGTGTATGCGTGTGTTTGTATTAATTTATATTTGTGTATTTTTGTTTAAATGCCTGAATAATTAATAACTATTTTGCTGTTACCGCGACGTGTACAGAAGAAATATAATGATGTTCACACAACCATTTAGTGGAGTCAGCAATAAAGAGGTTTGACTTCATTAATAATATTATCATCATCATCATCATCATCATCACCACCACCACCATTAACACCACCACCATCATTCATCACCATTATCATGATATTCATCATCATCGTCATCATCATCATCATCATCATCATCACCACCATCATTAACACCATCACCACCATTCATCACCATTATCATGATAGTCGTCATCGTCGTCATCATCATCACCACCATCATTAACACTACCACCATCATGCATCATCATTATCATGATAGTCATCATCATCGTCATCACCACCACCACCATTCATCACCATTATCATGATAGTCGTCGTCATCATCACCACCATCATTAACACCACCACCATCATCCATCACCATTATCATGATAGTCATCATCACCACCATCATTAACACCACCATGCCCATCATTCATCACCATTATCATTATAGTCATCACCATCAACATCGTCATCATCATCATCGTCGTCATCATCATCATCATCATCATCATCAACATCGTCATCACTACCACCACCACCATGATCATCAGCACCACCGCTACCACCATCACCATCATCATCGAAATGTGACTATATTGATGCTTTTGATTATGATCATCCCACTGTCAACCCTTTCAAGCGCTCACTAAAGCAGTGAGCGTTCGGAAGGTGCGACAGTGGAATGATAAAATCGTAAATTATACCAAGTACAAATTCTCTCTCATTATTTATTAAACAGAAACAGCACACACCTATTACACAACAATACTAATATTAGACAAAGAAAGACAAAAATAAAATAAACAAATAAAAACGACATTCGAATCACTTTTGTTTAATATTCAGAAATCGCCTTTTTAGTAGAAACTTCCATCACAATTGAGAAGGTCTTGGATACACAAATTAAACATCACTTGTATTTTCTCATTTACAATAAATTAATGGGTGATTTTTTAGAATCTATTCATGCTAGATGTTGAATTCGTCACTGAGACGAATTAAGGTTATACGCATCGTTTTTTATGATACAACTAAAAGGATGATTTACAAAATAATAGATTGAAAGAAATATGATTCAAGTACAAAATTGCAATCTGCATTTGTCGATACAATATATAATGTTGATGCGCGGCAGACTAATATAGAGACACACATAGTTCTTACATTCATATTGTTGGATAGTTGAGACCTAATTACTTTTAGAACATAACCTCAGGTACAACATATCGAAATATGGGAGATAATCGATGGAGAATAAGCGAGATATGGTCGAAAGTCCGCTGTAGTTGATTAATCGATTAAAAATTCGCATGTTCAACTTTAACACTCAATATTACGATGTCACAACATTTACTTGGCCTAAATGAGGTATGATTTCATATCTACAACTCATAATCTTTCTGAATATTGTATACAATTTGGGGTTTTATGGACTTTAAAACACGTTATGGCCAAATAAAAAAAGTAGGTTTTTACCATATTTTGCCAATATGCGTGCGCGCGTAATTCTGACTTTGACGAGCGCGTTCCTTGTTATTATGAGTCAACAATGACTCAAATTGATGGAGTTTGTTGAAGAATGTACCAGAAATGGAAAATCTGTGTAAAAACGATAAGTTTCCTATTCATTTGCGCTCGCAAATCCTCGAGGCAGACTAATCACAATTGTAACGAGACACAGTATAGTGCCTTAATTCCTATTGTTGGATAGGAATGACCACACTTCCTTTAGAGCATAACCCCAACTACATCATATCAAAATTTGGGAGAAAATTGATGGAGAATAAGCAAGATATGGTCGGAAGTCCGCTGTAATTCACTTCAAAATCAATTAAAATCGGTTAAAATTCTCATTTCAGTTTTAACTCTCAATTATGACGTCAAAACATTTATTTGTCATAAATGAGGTATGAATCCGTATCTACAACTCATAATCTTTTCGAATATTGACAACAAATTGGGGGTTTATAGACTAACAATAAAGTTATGGCCGAATAGAAAAGGTATGTTTTTACCATATTTTGCCAATTTGCGTGCGCGCGTAATTTTGACTTTGACGGGCGCGTACTCCGTCATTAAGAGTCAACATTGACTATAATTTAAAGGGTGGGTTATGGATGTATCAGAATTGCAAAACATGTGAAAAAAACGAAATTGTTCTTGTTTATTTGTGTTACGCACGCACAAACGCGCTCGCCGACGCGCACCCGCGGAAATGATTGAAATGCTTAAAATTCTCTGAAATATATAGAAAATTACTCGGGTTAGGGTTTTGATCAATTTTTGACATTTGTTGCCATTTGACGGACGCGTACGCGTGCGTCTTGGAGCGTAAGCACATGCACATGAGCTTAAAAGATGACGATTGACCTGATAAATATTGATGCGAAATTTTAATTGAAATTGATTTTTCAAGACTGAGATATGATGATTATTAAAATTTGACAAAATGGCGTCTTGATGACGTCACATTGATGTGACGTCAGTGAAAAAGTTTGCAGATCTAAGTTAAATCATTATTTATCATTTTGTGAATATTCATGAAAATTGATTTATCTGATCTTGATATATGCGACGGACAAAATCAGGAAGTAAAATAAATAATACAAATCTTGACAATACGTTATACGTGTGATATACGTATAACCTATAATAATAATAATCATTCCAAGATCAGAAGAAATGTGATAGGCAGCATGGAGAAAGTTGACCTGTAGGTGGCGCCCTCCTTGTCCAGGCAATTATGTGAACTTGGTGTCGTGAAAGATGGCGATTGGCTGACTTTGCGATGAGGATCATGGACAGTATGTAAACCTGTACTGTACATTGTCACGTGACCACGAAAGTCTTCTTTACATCCGCATTACACCCCTGATTAGCTCTGTAGAGAAGACGAAAAGAAGAAAAAACAACAACAACATTTTAAAAGGGAATAATCGTTTTTAAATGGATAATTGAGTTTTGGTAGAAAGGGCGCTACACAAAAATAATCCTTTGTGGGATAATGAAAAACTGTCAAAAAACAAACTTTATTTGATCAAAATCGGTTTAGAAACTGCTGAAATATCTTTAAACATAACTATTTGTAAAAGATGTGGAGCCCCACAAGTTTTCAATCATTTTGAACCAGCCGCTAAAGTTCATTTTAAAATGCTTCTTCTTTTTAAAAACTTTCAAAAGAGGTTTTAGATAGTTGTTGATTATCTTTCAATCTAGTCACTATTTCAACAAAACATCACATGCACGATATTTTATTGAAAATGGTTTGAACAAATGCGTTTTTTGAAAGCACCCTCTTTAGTTCTTTTTGAATGATAACAGGCTTTTTACTTAGTCTTTTGTAATTCCTCTTGAGCATGGTGGAGTTATAACTATTATTTTGTAATGTAATGGTGCAGGTTTTGTTAACTAAAATTCAGTTCGACTAAGACTCTCTACCAAAACTCAACTATCCCTTAAAATATATTTGTCTGCATATTGAACTTTGGGGATAAATTTATTAAATGAAATGTAAGGGTAGACTAATGCAAATAGTTATGTTAAGGTGTACAATAAACTACATGTATTAGCATTAAGGACAATAATTCAGGAATTTATATTGACGATCAAATCCTTAGTAACTGATCGGACACAAAACCATGGCTTGCCTGAGCACTGGTGCGACGCAGGGGCAAAGCTACTGGGCATCGGCATCGAACACAGATACATTTTTTGTCCCCCCCCCCCCCTTTACCCTAGAACAAAAATAATGACCTCCAGCTAAAATAATGTTATTTAATTGTTTATTTTACTAATGGACATATATGCAAAACTATCAAACGGATTTACAGTAAATTGATCGCAAACTCGGTGCCCCCTTATAGAAATGTTAGCCTCTTCCTTTTACCACACCCCCTTTCCACTGGACAAATCCTACCTACGCCCCTGTTGCATGTTGCGTTATGATTCAGTACTCAATAACGTACCTTCGAAGCTAATCTGGTTGTCGCCGTTCGCGTCGCAGAAC
This sequence comes from Echinarachnius parma, assembly GCA_037951105.1. Lineage (NCBI taxonomy): Eukaryota > Metazoa > Echinodermata > Echinoidea > Clypeasteroida > Echinarachniidae > Echinarachnius > Echinarachnius parma. The sequence continues at coordinate 59,331 of JBAMJV010003276.1, forward strand.
CGGATGAGGTTAGCGATGTACGTGTCATTGGCGAGATATGGGTTGACAATCATGAATATCTTCTTCAACTCATCGGCTCTGAACATGTGAAAAATGAAGTTTTGTCATAGTTGTTGATTATCTCTTTGTCTTATCACTATACAAACTAACACATGCACAATATTTGATTTCAAATGGTTGAAACCAATGACCTCTTGAGGTTGAACAGCGCTTTTGGAATGATAACAGTCTTTTTACTTAGTCATTTGTAATTTGTATTCCTTTCGAGCATGGTGGAGTTACAACCATTAGTTTGTATTGTTATGGTGCAGGTTTGGTTACTAAAATTCATTTTTACCCAAACTGTACTCTCTTTACCAGAACTCAACTATCCCTTTAAATAAAGTAATACGATGTTGTAATGTAATGGTGCAGGTTTTGGTCACGAAAATTCAGTTTGACCAAAAGATATGCCCATCCAAATTAATTTGACTTCAATGGGCAATCAGTGTTATAGTGCATTGGTTCATAAAATTATGGCCTAGTGCACTACAACACTCATTGCCTTTTGGAAAAAAAAACATTCGGATGGGTATATCTCAGCCAATACATAACATAGTCAATAAATTGTCAGTATTTAGACATTATTTGTTATACTCATTCTTGAAATGAAGTTCAAATTTGAAAATTATAATAAAAAAGGTGTTTATGACATCATCGATGACATCACACTTCACCACTATAAACGTTGTGTATTCTAAAATGCCCGATTATCACAATTTACAAAATAATAATGAAAAACTGAGTGTCAATTTTGAAAGAGCATAATATTATAATCGCAGAATAAACTTTATTTGATCAAAATCTATAACCATTTGTAATAAATGTCCATGAGGCCCCACAATTATTCAATAAATTAGAACCAACCGCTAATTAACACAATTTACAGGGCATATACATCTGTGCGTTTGTGTGGAGGGATTTTTTTTTTTTGGGAGGGGGGGGGGGTAGAGAACCTGTGCAAATTACTGCACCAGAATTCAGCATTGACAAAGGAAGGTTGATTAAATTTTAACTAATAAAACATATACTCACGAAAGGAATCCGTCTCCGCTCGTGTCAGCAATCTTGAATTGTTGCCTGAACACTGCATGGGGATGAACACTATATAGTAATACATAATTACATATTCATTGAATTCAAAAGCGTGGCGGAACGCTCTTGAATAGTCAAAGTCAATGAGCAGTAGGTGATACAAATTACATAAATATTAGCGTACCATACTTACTAGGTGGCTTAGACAGTTTAAATGTTCAATGAAACTATTGTACATCATTTCGAAGTATGTGACAGTTACATCGGTATGCCGTCTCAAACGTCACTTTTAAGAAGAGAAATGTTATGAAGTTAATTGAACATTGATTAAGTGTAAATTATGGACATTCGAAGGTAAATGAACATACTAATGTAACTAGTATACTATAACTATTACTTCTACTACTTCTAATTATAATAACAATAATGATAATGATAATAATAATAATGATAATATTAATAGTAATCATTTTCAAGAAATCAAAATGCTTACCCTCGATTTCGTAGGGGGTAAGCATAGGCTGAAAAAGAACAAGAACATAAACACAAGCAATGAAATTATGATGAATTAAAATAGAGACCTAATTTTGTTTAAATCTTAATTTTCAAGTTTACAATTTACTTAAAAACGCCCCTCCCCCTCCCACGTTCTCTGGATATTACCCTACCCCACGGGAGGGGGGGGGGGGGAACTAAAAAAAATGGGGTCTTAAGCAACACAATATAGGGTCTTTGGAGTTACAAAAACCCTGAAACGGGAGTTAAAGGGGTAGTTTAGTTTTGGTAAGGCTGAACTTAAGTAGCCAAAACCTGCACAGTAACATGATAAACGAATAGTTATAACTCCACCATGCTCGAAAGGTATACGAAATTACAACGAAAGTACAAAGCCTGTTATCATTAAAACACAAGAGGGGGCTTTTTGAAAAGGCATTGGTTTCAACCATTTTCATACAAAATTATGCATGTGATGCTTTATTGATATATTGATTAATAGCGAGATCATCAACAACTATTTAAAAAACGCTTTTGAACATTTTTGAAAAAGTGCAAGCATTTTTTTTTTTTTTTTTTAAATCATCTAATTATTTGGGCCCCAAATAATTTTAAGATCAGATATATTTATTTACATTTCAGCCATTTCTGGGTCGATTTTGACCAAATAAAGTTTATTCTGCCATTAAAATTGTATGTTCTCTCAGGTTTGACACTCAGTTTTTCATTACCTCACAAAGAATTGTGATGTGCAGCGCCCTCTCTACCAAAACTAAACTACCCCTTTAAAGGGACAGGTCCACTTTTACAAAGCGTCTGAACAACTTTCAGTTGACGGATGGGGATCAATTATGTAACACGCACAAAAATCAGAGCGAACATTCCTCTAATTTGGATTCTTCGAATGTAAAACGAATGCGTCCCTCCATTTAAACTATATATCGTTCAATAAAGGAGTTCAACGGATTTAGCATAATATTACAACAATATAGTACTAATTCCGGTAATGGTATTGTGAAGCCGACATTTGTTAACGTATGTCACGGAAAAAGATCTCAAAAATAAAGAATATAATTACATGTAGTCAGTTTAAGCGATGTTTGGGTATTTTGCTTGGTAAACGCTCACACATTAGTACTTATGCGCGGGTCACGTAGCTAGCGCGGGTCACGTAGGGGTCATGCATACCGATCTGGCACTCCGTGAAATCTGTATACGAACTTACTCACCGGCCGAAATTACGTATGTACCTATTAATCCGACGTCCCTCAGTTTAATAAGTTTTAGGTCTATAACTCCACGAAAAAGAGATTTCAAGCCCTAATTTTTTTAGGCATGCTATTAAATGACATTTCCTTTCATATAAGACAATAACCTCGCAACTTTGGATTTTGGCTTGCAAAGAGGATCTCTCCCTTTAAGAGGCCTAAGGAGCAGACTAAAACTAAAATAATACAGACTTGGAGCTATAAAAGACCTAATGAAACCCTTCAAAAGGCTCAAATGATTGTCCAAGGAGCTGACTAAAAGAAGAATAATGGACTTGGTGCTACTCAACTACCTCGCCAAGTCATTCCGGTGGTCTATGGAGCGGCAAATTTTGAAAATCGGGTATCTTGAGAGCGGCAATCGGGCATGAAACGAGGTTCTTTCAAGCGGCACGTACCATTACACAACTAAAGAAGATGTTAGTGTCATAGTCTGATTAATTGTACAAATCAGTTCTAGCTCTTCTTAGTACTTCCTTATTTCAAACAGTCACGCTTTTGGTACAAATAATCAGGGCAAAATATTCTATATAACTAGTTTAATCCATTTTAAACGAATGCACTGTTGAAAATTAATTTTTAATGACTGAAACTTGAAGCAATTTATTAAACTTACCATAATGGTCTGAGTTGTGGTTGCTTGGTTGAGCGAGATAAAAATGTTTGTCGTGCTTTCTGTGTTGACAGTCAGGCGAAAAGTGACTCTATCGCTGTTTTGTATTAGTCACACCCTTTTCCAGCCAAGGCCCTCAGCACACTTCTACATAAACTAGCTCTTCATAGAAATGGACGTTACTCTGCAGATACTCAATGCTGATTGGTCTAAACGCAACTTGTGCTTGGTCCAATCACGATTCACTTTTTGTACATTGTTGTACTACCCACGCTGCTTTATTTTGATGGCATTTTGGATCGCTCTGCGCATCATCCAAACCTCAAGGATTTAGAAAACGAAACGGAATTATAAAAAAAAAAATTAATAATAAAATTAATGGACCAGAACAGTTTAGTTCATGCTGTCATGATATGAATCACCCTCTGAACTCTACTATCTCTTTATTCTATGAATTGCACTTTCGGATAAAAAATATGCACATTAAAGGGATTTAGTAACATTGTCAAAATCCTCAAAATAAAGTTTTAATTCTAGCAGTTCCCTCAGACCTTGTTGTATTCGTATCAACAATAAAATCATGGGACAGGTTTCGGTTTTTCAAATTTACCCTGTAGACATATGAGATAGCAACAGTATACATTGCATTAACCATTTATCACTTTTTGTACATGTCAACAAAGTTACCTGATCCTTTTAATGTTAACATCAGGATAGATCGTAATTCTCATTTTTACGCCACCGGAAGTGTTCGAAATGAAACAGCGTGGGTAGGACAAACATCTTTTTTTTTGTGTGTGTGTGTAACTACTTTGAAATCATGACCATTATTTGAGCAATTGTCGAAGATTTAGTTGCTTTTGGGTACGTTACATTTGTGTTTCGTATGGTACTCTTCACGAGCGCGTCACGGCCAGCTAGCGGCGTAGCGTGCCGACACCGGAGTGCGGGTACAATAGTGAACTCGCGCCAAAAATCTACCAAATCCCCGTCATCACTGTCGCTGTCTGATGAATCATTCCTGTCCTCTTCTTCATCTTCTTCGGAAAAATCCACTGCGAAACTCAGTTCGAGAGTATTTACTCCATTTTCCTCGAAATAAAACTGTCCAGCGCGATCGTACGTTATCAAAAAGCAATACACAACACATGCAGTACATACTCAATGCACGCGCGTCGCTTTGCTTGATCACCTGATCGGCCGGGCCCGTTCAACCTGTGACGTCACGATTTTCAGGCCGATCGTTGAGCGAATTTCAGTCTCCGATACGGCTCTCTTTTACCCCATTTTCGAAGACGTTTTCAGTCAAATTTCAACATCTATATCGCGGATTAAGTTAATATCCTTAGAAAAAGTAACATTTCCTTCACAAACATACCAAATTTTGCCAATTTGAAAGTCAACGAGGGTTCGGTTTAATGATGGTGGTGATGATGATGATGATGATGATGATAATATTAATAATGAATTCAAATCTCTTTATTGCTGACTCCACTAAATGGTTCTGTGAACATCATTATATTTCTTCTGTACCCGTCACGGTAACAGTAAAATAGTTATTAATTATTCATGCATTTAAATATAAATTAAAACAAACACACGTATACACTACTCACAACAAGTAAGTAACCCCTAGCATTTTGTCATATTTCACCAATTTTGATCATTCAAACGGTAATGGATGCGTAATTTCTTACACACAATGTGAGTGGTAAATGGTTGCCATAGCGTTACGTTTTCATCATCAAAAAATGCGTTTTCAAAAACAGAGTGCCAAAAAAATGTTGCACTTTCAGTTTTATTTAGCATTGCTATACACGTGCAGGGTACGAGAAGGAACGCGCGATGCGGGAGGAACCATAATTTCGAACAACTCCAAGGCAGTCAGCTAGACAAGGAACGGACAAGAAACGCGTGTGAACGGAAACGAACGGACTAAATCACGTTTCTCTCTGTCGGATCAGGCATCCATTTATATATATGACCAGGGGGGTGTTTCAACATTAAAGGGATATAATTTAGTAACTTTGTTGACATGTGCAACAAGTGATGAATGGTTGCTGCAATGTATATTGTTGCTATCACATATGTCCACAGGGTATTGTGTGAACATTTCAAGTCAAATGGACATTGCATGGCCAAGTAATGAGCAAAAATGCAAAGTGATATTTCACTAACTCACTGCACTTACTTTGTACACGGTTTCAAAACTCCACCGGAGTTTTTCTTATCTGAATACTCCGATGTAACGAAAGGGAAATTTGAAAAACCGAAACCTGTCCCATGATTTTATTGTTAATGCGAATACAAGGTATGAGGGAACCACTAGAAACACTAGTCAACTCTAGTCACTTTACTCACAGGTAACGATCTCTTCATTAGTTAAAATGCAAAGGCGGAGGGGGGTGGGGGGGGGGGGGGGGGGGGGGTAGCCAACTTCCTTGGCTGACTTATATGCACGTACACGTAAAGCACCGATGCGGCACGTACGTCGAACGCGCACAAAATACATGCACACAGTATTACACGCGCGTGTTTCTTTTCCAGTTGATAAGATTTTGGCACGGAGATCGATTTCTGTGCAACTCGAAAGGGCGCCCCAACGTCAGGTTGTCACCAGGGCGCCGCTCGCGCCCAGCTAGATCAGGATAAAAAAACGATAAACTAGACAAGAATCTTTCTTTGAAATCATTTATTTGTGCGATGAGTATGATTATGCGAAGGATATAAAACAAATATATCATGCACTATTTCGAGCCACTAGTGAAATTATGGATTTCTCGGTGACAGGAAAAGCACTATGTTCTTCGGGTCTGCGACCCTCAGAACATAGTGCTTTTCCTGTCACCTCGGAATCCATAATTTCAACTAGAGGCTCTCAGTGCATGGTATATTTGTTTAATATGTTTCAGACAATTATAAGCATTTCAACAATTTCCGCGCGTGGGTGTCGGCGCGCGCGTTTTTGCGCGCGTAACACAAAACTTTGTGTAAAGTCCATAAAACCCTTAATTGTATTCAATATTCAAAAAGATTATGAGTTGTTGATATGAAATCATACCTCATTTAGGCCAAGCAAATGTTGTGACTTCATAATATTAAATGTTAAAATTGAAAATGCGAATTTGTAATCGATTAATAAACTACAGCGGACTTTCGACCATATCTCGCTTATTTTCCATCGATTATCTCCCATATTGCGATATGTTGTAGCTGAGGTTATGTCTCTATATTATGATTAGTCTGCCGCGCATTAACATTATATATTGTATCGACAAATGCAGAAGGCAGCTCTGGCACCCTGTGTCTGCCATAGCAGAAACAGAGCAAGACACTGTAGGGGTAGATAGGTCGAAACCAAAGGCATTGTAGTCATCGGGCACGATCCTAACGGTCACGTCAATGAACGGCTGGGGCGTTGACCGTTTCTTGAGCCACGTATTGGAGAGGTCGTCGTACACGTGGTGGTCCAAGGCGACGGCTGATCCACGATGAGGCCTTTCCGTAGTGTGGCAGGAGCAAAGGGCATCATCGATAGCGCCTTCATTGTGACGAACGTTTAGGTTTGTCCTTACTGCGGCATACGCTCTCCATGTGATTGGGCCTATCACAATGTGTGCACCTGTGGCAATATGCTGGATATTGGGTTTGACGGATGCGATCGTGGGCACTCGATCGGACCTTTTATAATTTTTTCTGCATGCAAAACTTCCTACAATTCTTTCGATCGCCATTTTCGTTTTTGTCTACATGGACACGTGTAAGCACCACACCTTCAGGCTTCCAGGCCTCGCTCATCTCTCCACGGCACACGTCGGAGTCATCGCCATGCCTTTGTGCCACATCGTGTGTGCTGGTTCATCGATGGGACTGGAACGATATATTGCCTTTCTCTTCACGCATCTTCGCGTTCATCACCTTCATCATCATCATCGAACTCGCATTCTCATCTCTTCCGCGGACGCGCAAATGCTGAAATCAATTACCATGGACCTTTTCCCACTAATTATTCACGTGTAATAAATAAAACTTACAAAGCCATGCATAACCATGCCCCTCTCTACATTTCTGAAAGTCTTCAAGTGCGTGTACTAGGCCGAACGCGACTTCGATCCACCTCTACAGTCCAGCTATTGGAAGGAAGATCTTGGAGGTCGTGGGGTGACAGATCGTTTCGCGTTGCTGCACCACATCTATGGAATCAGCTTCCATAAGATCTCCGTCAATTGCAAACAATCAATAACGTTAAATCATGCCTTAAAGCCCACTTGATGAAATCTCCTGAAATATGTGCCTTGCTGACTTTATAAGAAACTGATGTAACAGAGTGATAACAATAACCAAGATTTCGTGCCCTTTTCTGAAAACCGCACCGTTCATGCCTTCAGTTTTCTGGCCCCCGTAATTCGTGCTTTTACCAAAAAGCCTTTATTTCAGGAAAGCCAGGGAAAGCTGCAGCGTTTTTGATCAACAAGATCCCTTAGGTTGGTGTTTGGCAGACAAAAAAGGATATGGTTTCTGATTCGGATATCGCCCTAATTATGGTGATAATCATGAGTTAATTGAAATGCATTTACCAGTATTTTTGCACTAATTGTAGGTCAAATTTAATTTGCAGTTAGATATGGGCTGCGACGCGGAAAACGGGCCATTAGGGCATACAATACCAAAAATTAGTCTTCACTACCAACTGAAAGTACAAATTCTACAATTTTCAGATATGCAAAAGGTTTTCCGAAAGTCCACTCTTTAGTGTAAAATTCGGGTAATGGAACAAATATGTTTTGACCCCAAACTGTTGCCATTGTTTAACTTCTCTCTTGGTTTTAATTGTGAGGCGACCAATGCCAGATTCGCTCTTTTCGTCAGTATACGTCAATCAGTAATTAGGTCTGATTTAATGTCACCTGTGTTTGTTGTTGTCATAGGGCTTAATTATTTTTTAATTATCGTGTCGATATATCCTCACCAAACGTCAGGTTCGTACTCATTTAATTGTGTTCGAAACTGTTTAAAGGGATCTAGTTACTTTGTTGATGATGTGCAAAACCGGGGAAATGTTGATAAAATGTGTATTTCTGCGATTTAATGATGTGTCCATCGAGTAATGTGTGAACATTATATGGTAATGACTGTCCACTGTTGGGTCCACAATTTACCGATCTCGGGTCTATTTTGTATCGGTCTCGACCGTCTGAGCCGATGCGGGACAAACAGAGACACTGATTTAGAGAGAGATGTATGTACTCTAATGCTTATTTGTTTTAAAATCAACATCTTCGTTGTTATTGCAGACGATGACGTATACAAATAAATAAATAAACAAGTAAATATACATTATACAGACTCTCTTTTTATTCGGATCGAAAAATTGCTTTTGTTAAGTACCACCAACCCTAATGAAATTATAAATATTACTAAATCGTTAAGTATGTCTAAATCTCAAGTTATGATAGAATTAGTACATCACTTTTAAAACAAATTATTGCTGATCCACTATTAATCAATCTTTACAACAGGGTGTTTTTTTCCGGATTTATTTAAAATAGCCAAGGTAAATCCCATTAAAAAAAAGGTGATTCGCATGAAATTAGTAATTATCGTCCTATTTCTTTGCTTCCTAGTATATCAAAAGTTTTAGAGAAAATTGTTTATAATAGGTTATTTGATTTTTAAAATACTCACAACATATTTAATTCAAATCAATATGGCTTCAGAAAAAATCATTCCACCGACCAAGCTTTAATACAAATTTATGATAAAATTACTAACGCTA